>JBBMOL010000812.1:0-31924 GCA_037954665.1 Laguncularia racemosa
TCAACTCATAAGAGCACTTTTCTAAACAATCTCTTTTTTAAGGTCGTTAATTTAATGAAACGCTTCCTATCATCGATTAGTCAGCTCGTAAGAGCACTTTTCTAAAAAATCTCTTCTTTAAGGTTGCTAGTCCTATAAGACACTTCCTAGTCAGCTCGTAAGAGCGCTTTCCTAAACAATTTCTTCTTTAAGGTTACTAGTCTTGTAAGATGCTTCTTATTTTCAGTCGGTTAGCTCATAAGAGTGCTTTCCTAAACAATCTCTTCTTTAAGGTCGCTAGTCTTGTAAAACGCTTCCTATTATCAATTAGTTTGCTCACAAGAACACATTCCTAAATGATCTCTGCTTAAGGTTGAGACACTTCCTATCATCGATTAGTTAACCCATAGAGCACTTTTCTAAATGATATCTTACTCCAGGTTGCTAATCTGGTGAGATGTTTCTAGTTTAAGACCACTCCCCAAGTAGTATTAATCATCATAAAGTGATCATTTTTTTACAACATGGGATCATTAGCTCATGGAGCGTTTTCCTTACTCAAACAAATAATCAAACAACTCCCTAGTAGAACCAAGTTCAGATAGCCAGCCAACCATGGCGTTATCCACTCTGTCTATTAGCCAAAAATGGCATTTTTGTTGTCTTTGTAGTTAAGTTTTTCAAACTTTACTACAAATTGGGTCTTTGTAAACACCCAATTTTTGCCCTTTAATCACAAATAATGTTTCATTTTTTATTTTTTTCATTTTTTCGATTTTTCTTCTATTTTTCATAAATGAAGGAAAAATAATGAAAATAAATAAAATAAATAGGATTAATACACCAATTTTGGAAAATGAGGGTATAAATAATAATAAAAGATGTTAAGTAATTTTTATAAATTTTTAAAATTTCAAAATAATATAAAAATAATAAAAATTACAACGCATATATACAAATTGCATTTAATAAAAAAACGAGAAAGTAGGCTAGCCCAACTGGCCCGGTTGCTGGTCTTAAGCACACGCAAGGGGGATGAGGTCGCAAGTTCGAACTCGGGCAAAGGCACTTTGTGTCGTTTTGATTTTTTTTTTCCTCTAGGTGACACGTGGCAACACGCGATTGGACAATTCAACCTTCGTCCGAGATCAGCATCAATAGCGAAGAAGCAAAATCCAGCCGTTTTGATTCGATTTTTTTGCACAAATCCAGCAAATCTTTGACTAAAATAAGATAAACATCGAATTAACATGAATCTTAACAAAAATCAAAGATTTACACAAATCAAAAGGAAATCTAAAATGGGTTTCAATCGCAAATCCGATCCTAGCTTATCAAAAGGAAATTCGAGCTTATCAAGCTCGGTTTTTGGAGACTATAAGCATAACTCAATGAGAAGAAGTGAGGGGAGCAATCAGAAGAGAGAAATAAACGAGTTTGAAGCCTTCGCTAGAGTTCTTCAAGCCACCAACAATGACCACTACCAAAACCACCACCAAGAGCGGTCTTTAGTGCAAAGTAACACCACCACTCGACTCCATGCCCTTGAGAACCTAGGTTTAGACTCCTCAACCGCCTTCAACAGCCACCGGAAAGCCATCGTCAAAGGAGCTCCGACCATCGCAATCCGACCCGATCTAACACGGTTCGAACCGACCCAACTCATGAACTACGACCCACATCCGAGTTAGCCAAATTTTATTTATTTATTTATTCATTTATTTATTTATTATTAGAATATGGAAAAAATAAAAAATATATAAATATTAAAATAAAAAAAGGGGAATTATTTTTTAGAATATACTAATTAGAATTAGGGTTAGATTTTTAATAAATAAATAAATATGTCTATTATAATAGAAAATAATAATAATAATAATAATTAGAATTTAATAAGAGTTAGATTTACAATAAGAATTAGAAATTAATAAAAAATAATAATGAATATTTTTCATCACTTAGAAAATTTCTTTAAAAAATATATATCTAATTGATCTTTTTTCTTTAAAAATTAGAAGTTTTAGTTTTTAGAAAATAAAATAATAAAAAAAAGGTTTAGACTTAGAATTTTTAAAAAAAAAAATCTTTTAAATGGTAATAAACGTAAACCTGGCATGTTTTCGTAATTAAAATTAACTAATCCACTAAAGTTTTATAAAAAGCGAACTACGGCTTGTTTGATCCCGAATAGCAGGTACGTAAGCACCCTTATAAGGCAACTCTAAAAAGAATAAAAAAATCATTTTCCAAATCATTATTAGTGTAATTGTTATATCATTTTTTAATATCTTCTTTTTTATTAAAAAAAATATCATAACATAACACAGTTTCAGAAGGATAAGATGGTGACTTTAGGATTTTAATATAATAGCCCCCGAGTTAAGAATTTTTTGTTTTTCTTTCTTCTTTTTCTTTAAAAAAATAAAAATAAAAAGAGGAGATTCCGTCGACTAGTTGTCTAAATTAGAATTAATCCACTCAATTGATTCTAATTCAATAATTTTTCCCAACTCTAGTTGGGTGGCGACTCCAAATAAATAATAAAATTTCTAATTCAAGTCGAGGATTTATATTAGATGAACATAGGATCTAATATGAATCGAATTAGGGAGTTAATATAAAATTTTAAAATTAGACTCGACAGTATAAATGGTATGATGAGCCTCATCTAGAATTTCTTTTCTAATCTTCTCTACTGTTGGTACACATAATCTACCTTTGAATCTTAATACTCCAGTCTCATCACATATAAAGTCGAGATATCTAATCATACTATTCTTAACTTCTTGTAGTTTCTCATCAATCAGTTGTGCTTCTCGGATCTGATCTTTCAATGTAGGTTGAATACTCAAACTATTTAATCTAGATTCCACTCCTAGAAATATAATTTTTAACTGTAACTGCTCTAAATCCCTCCACATTTCCACTTTATCAATGATCAAAGTTGTCAGATTGCTACACTGTTTCCTACTCAATGCATCAGCAACTACATTAGCTTTGGCAGGATGATAGTGAATGGCTAGATCATAGTCTTTCATCAATTCCAACCATCACCTTTATCGCATGTTCAACTCTTTTTGAGTAATGATGTATTTCAAACTCTTATGATCATTATATACATCGCATTTATCACCATACAAATAATGTCTCCAGATTTTTAAAGCAAGTATTATAGCAACCAACTCTAAATCATGAGTAGGATAATTCTGCTCATATGGTTTCAACTAACAGAAAGCATATGTTATAACTTTGTCATCCTACATTAGTAGACACCCTAATCCATTCTAAGAGGCATCACAATATATAACATACCCACCTGCTCCACTAGGAATGCCCAAAACAAGAGCTGAAACTAATCTCCTCTTTAATTCATGAAAGCTCTACTCACATTGATCTATCCATTCAAATTTGACTCCTTTCCTCATCAATCGGGTCAAGGGTACAACTATCTTTGAAAAGTCTTTCACAAATTTCCTGTAATATCCTACCATACCAAGAAAACTTCTTACCTCCCTGACTATGGTAGGAGGATTCCACTTTATGATGGCCTTAATCTTTGCAAGATCTACAGATATTCTAGAACTTGACACAATATGGCTTAAGAACGCAATTTAGTCCAGCTAAAAATCACATTTCTTCAACTTAACATACAACTGTTTTTCCTGTAAAGTTTGCAACACCTTTCTTGAATGCTTAGCATGCTCCTCATTATCTCTAGAATAGATCAGGATATCATCAATGAATATAACCACAAAGTCATCCAAATATTCTTTAAATACCCTATTCATCATATCTATAAAGGTAGCTAGGGCATTAGTTAAACCAAAAGGGATCACCAGGAATTCATAGTGACTATACCTAGTTCGAAAGGCAGTCTTTAGTATGTCAGCCTCCTCCACCTTCAATTGATGATATCCAGATTACGAATCAATCTTTGATAATACAGCTGCTCCCTTCAACTGATCAAATAAGTCATCAATCCAGGGGAAAGGATATTTATTCTTGATGGTTACCTTATTCAACTCACGATAATCTATACACAAACGTAGAATACCGTTCTTCTTTTTCACAAATAACACTGGTGCACCCCAAGGCAACATACTGGGCCTTATGAAACCCTTATCCAATAATTCCTACAACTGCTTTTTTAACTCCATCAATTCTACAGGAGCTATATGATAAGGAGCTCTAGACACAAGTTTCGTATCTAGCATTACCTTAATGTCGAATTTAACTTCTCTATCTAGGGGTAAGCTTGGTAATTCCTCAATAAATACTTTTAGGAATTCACATACAACTGGGATATCTTCCACTCTCTTCCCTTTCAATTGTGTATCTACCACTGAAGCCAAATATCCCATACATCCTTTCTTTAATAATTTCTTGGCTTTGTTAGTTGCTATGATCTTAGGTATTGATCAACTTACACTCCCTTTGAAATTGAATGCTTCCTCATCTAGTAGACAAAACTCTGCCACTTTATCCTGGCAATTTAGATGCACCTTATATCTGGTCAACCAATCCATGCCAAGGATAACATCATACCCTTTCATATTAAGAACAACCAAATCAACTAGCAATTGCCGCCCTTCAATCACCACAACACCCTTCTCTAATTGATAACCTGCTATCCTCTCCCCTCCAGAAGGAGTGCTTACCACATATTTACATTTCAGACTCTTCACTGGAGCCACGTTTCGTCTCACCCAGTCTTCAGCGACATAAGAATGGGTTGCTCCTGTGTCAAATAAGGCATGAGCGGGATTATCATCTAATTGAATCACACCTGAAATCATCAAACCCATTACATTCCACTTCCAGCAATTATTGTTAACATCCTACTCAAGGACAAGTTAAGTGTAGTCACATCTACAGCCTGATTACTTCACGTCTACACCCATATACACATCTATATATTCACGTTTACATATACATACTTACACGTACTTATAGGCATACATCCACTAATACAATTTGTTTAACCCTTAAGCAGGTACAACTATTTCACATATGTACACATGTAAATTCATGTCTGCACACACATTCATGCATATTTACACATATAGATTCATTCAATTGCTCAATTTATAAACAACCATCAGCATCCCTACACATCAAAGTTCACACACATATACATATTTACACTTATGCACTTACACATTCATATAGATATATAGGTTCATTTACATTACAACTATTCAACCATCAAACTATCAGATAAGTTTAGTAGTCTTACCTGCTACTACATCATCCATATTAGCTGGCTCTATCTGTTGTATAGCAAAGGCTCGCACCTGAGCCTAAGGTCGCAGTCTACCTCTCCTAAGATTAGGATCATGCTTAAGTGCTAGGGCATGAGTCTGAGCCTGAATTTGCTGACCTCCCTTACTCCTACCTCGACAATTATGGGAAGTATGACCAAATTGTCCACAGGTGTAACCTTGGAGGTCCTTAGGATTCTAACATTGCCTAGCAATGTGTCCATCTCCCCGCACATCTATAACATTTTCCTCTTAACTGTGGACATTCATTAGCCTTGTGATTACTCGTACACTTCCAGCACACTATAGTATGAGTCTAACTCCTCTAAGGTCGAACTGGTGGTTGATATTGCTTCTTAGCTTTTCTTTTATCCTTACTCCATTTTTGCCTAAAACTACCTTTTATCCTTCCTTTTGTGTGAAGGACAATCCATACCCTTCATATCCCTCACCCATTCCAGTACACGAGCTTCATTCACAATCACCGCATAAGTCACAACTTTACTTCTTTTCAACTCCACCTAAAAATAGATATCCAACCCTGCACGAAATTTATCAACTTTACCTCTTCATCATTCTGGTAGGCTAATGGAGCAAATTTCAACAATCTGCTAAACTCCCGCTCATACTCCATTATGCTTCTACCCTTCTGCTTTAATTCATAAAACTTTTCCCTCATTTTATCTTGTACACATGAGGGAAAATGCTGACTCAAGAAAACATGCTTAAATGCTAGCCAAGTAATTAGAGCTTCCATCAGCTCCTTTTGTGATACCCACCAATCATGTGCAGTATCCTCTAATAGTACTGTAGCATAGTCCACCTTTTTATCCTCAAGAACATCATTTACCTGGAAAGCTCTTTCCATAAAGTTTATCCAATTCACAACTGTAGTGGGGTCTAAACTCTTACCATCAAAGGGCTTTACAATCCTCGGTACCCTGGTCAATTTTATCTCCTCTTGATCCCGCGGCTATAACTTCAGCCCAAGCTTACATTATAGTAACCATCTGCTCCATTGGATTCTGTGGAGCTAGCGGTGGAGGTAGTAAAGGCGGTAGAGGTAGTGGAGGTGGTGGAGGTAAATTCTCTTGCTCATCATGAGGGACTATATTCCTAGGCCTCCTTCCTCTACCTCTGCCTCAACCTCTTCCACATTCCATTTACTGTAGTCAAATCTACATAAATAAGTACACTTGAATTAGAAATCAAACACCTAAACTTCTTAAACAAGCATCTTTATTCCATAATACACAATTACATCACAATTTGGTAAGTCAAATCAATTAACACAACATAAAGTCTTCATTCATCCTAACCACCCTACACAAGCTCACACGAGTTTAATCATAATACCTTAACCTAAGCTTTGATACCACCCTGTAGCAAACTACCTACTAGGTCTAATTCTCAAACCTATTCCAAAATTCCTGTAACTATCATCGGTACCTATAGGTGGACTGCTATGCTATCTCTGAATTAGAGATAAGGCAAATTTTGCTAATCTTGAACCTGTAACTCCAAACTGTATGTAATTTTATAAACATCCTATAAAATGACACTAATAGTGCTATCATTTCCAATCCACATCATATCTAAACACATGTACTTAAAATCTCCTATCACATCATACATCATATATAAATATATATATATATATATACCACCGGGATCCGCATTCCTGGTAAGTAAGCACAACCCATGATTAATCCTGTAGCCTTAAGTGGCTCAAAAGATTACAAATCCAACCTTATACACACAAATATTTACATTACAATCCAAAGAATAACACTTGTAGATCTTATTTACAAGCACTACAACATCATGCATAGGACATCCCATTACAAATAATAGAGGTTCCAAAATGGAAACTAAGGGCCCATTTGCCTCTATTGCCGCTCTCCAAAAACTCAAGTCTCCAATAACTTATTCTTCAGTACTTGTACCTGAGGTTAGCAAAAACACAAACCCCTCAGCTTCTTAAGAAGTAAAGTGAGTACATAATCAAGCAACCTAGCAAAAACAAACAATAAAATCACATAACAGTAACCAACAATATTATCAAATACCTCAGAAGTGATTACTCAAGCAAGCAAGTTTTCAACTCAAAGCTATATTTGCAAGAAACCTAATTAATTTCTTACATTTTAACATCACCATGATTTTACTTAATGATATTTCCTTATAATTCCATTTTACCAAACTCATATCCTTTTCATTACAGACCATTTCAAATCACTCCTATTTACTCATAGGTCAAAAATACTTTTTAATTTACCCAGGCAGAGCCTGTCGACTGGTAGATAAACTACCCTCATGTACTTTTCAAAACTTAATGTTTTCTCAACCAATTAAAACATCCTTACATACTCTTTTTAGTTAAAAACATTTATTTCGCCTTTCACCTACCTCGAACAAAAGGGGTGACGAGATCCCCATAGGTCACTAAATCGGGTCGGTTCATCAACTGTGCCTCAAACCTATCCAGGTCGACTTAAAGTCGTACTACAAACTTATTAGGCAAGGAACAGGACTTTCCTTACATTATGTGTTTTGGTTAGTAGGCACTTACAGCTTAAACCCCATTTGATATGTTCTAGTCCTAAAACTCAATTAGGTATACTTTAATGAAGTTATATATGCCAACGATCAATTTTCCATTTTATTATCCATTTAGATATTTCATCATTACTGAGACAACAATAGTATGAACTCAGCTAGTCATATAAGCCCCATCCAATAAGCTAAAAATAACCAAGCATGACATCACAATCATAAAGCATTCAATAAATTAAGTTCATTATATCATATACAATAAAAAATAGTACAATCAAATCCCGTACCCAACTCTCATTCTAGGATTTCTAGAATGTTCCCTTTTTCTCATAATCCAACCATATCAGGACACACAACCAACTATCAGTAATCCAATGTAATTCAACAATTCTCTTGCATTGATCACAGTAAGTGATCGTATAGGGTAATTTCAGCCAATAACAAGTGGTTTACATTATCAACCACTTGTACCCAATAGAGGAGTTAAGGGGGTACTCACCTAAAACAATATATGCGAATCCAAATAATCACACCAGCTAAATTCCTTTGTCCTCCTCACTCAACAGAAATACCTGAATCATCAGTATACCAATCAATGTTACTCCATTTACTCTACTGAACCCTAAATTACTAATTCAGTATTCCAAACCCCTAAATTCCATCCTAACCTCATATAATCCACCATTTTCCTACATTGTCTAATTCATAAACATATGGGTATATTATGCTCTATTATATATTAATGTAATTAAATTCTAATATGATTCTGTATCAAATCGTATGGTTCCAACTTATCACGATTTTGCACCGAACGCTCCCATTTTTGTTCCGTAACTAACCTAAGCTTCTTAACATCATATTATACTTCAATAAACCTCAACTAAACATCAAACTCAACTAATCAAATCAAATTCCCTAATTTTTCTATGAATTTAATTTGGCCAGAACAGGGTAATTGGCTTCAAAAATTCACTAAAAATAGAAAACAACTCCAATTTGAACAATTATTGATTTGGTGATCTACTACATCATATAAGGATCTTATATACTAAACATTACATCAAAAATACATCATTTTCCCTATTCATTTTCCAATTTAATTTCCAACCAGAGTAGGACATTTCTTAAAGACCACATATTTGTGAATTAAATTTCACCAAAATAGAATTACCACATTAATATACATATAAAATTTTGCTAGAATACCATAAAAAGCATAATTTTTCATCAACATTTTATATTTTTATCAAAAATAAGAAGTTTCGAGCGTTACTAGAGGCTGCTTTGTTCACTGTCCTCTAGCCACCAACGTCAACCACCACTATGTCGACCAGAATCCTCCCCCACCCAAAACCTTCAGCAAAAGCTTCACCTTAACCCCTTCGACCGAACAAACCAAATCCTCCCCTATTTAATTATGATTTTTCTTCAATTTCTTCAAAATTTTGTTGCATCCTATTTCAATCTTGTTCTTCTTCCTCTCCTGATAATTGCATGTAGGAAATTTCAATTTCAATTTGCCTAGAAAATTCAGATGAAATAAAGGGAGTTTTGGTTTCTTTTTTTTTCTCTATTTTTTGATGATTTTGGTTTCCTCTCTCTCTCTATCCTATATGTCAACATATATATATAATATTGTTTAAGAAGTTTAGCTTTGTTTAAGTTATGTTCTATATAGTTTTTCCCTTTTTTCCTTTTTTTTCTAGCTATATAATATAATATAATGCAATGTGTACATTTTTACATGTATATATATATATTCCATATATGTATATGTATATATATGCCCATATAATTCATATTTTTTTATATTTTTTATTATTATTATTTTATTTTTAGGATATAACATATATATACATGTATATATATGCATTCATTTTATATTACACACACACACACACATATATATATACTATTTTAATTTTAACATTATTGCTTAAGTCTAGGTCCTCACATTTTCCCTTTTCCATTATTGTATTTCATAATGCATCACTATTTAGTAAATATCTTAAATCATTCACTATATGAAAATTACATATATTTATATATATATATATATATATATATATATATCTAGTATATAATTTAATAATAATATCTACATTGAAGGTACATTTATGAATTTATTGCATTTTTGTTTAACACATTTATATTCAAACAATCTATTATATTTAATTCCCATTTTAATGATGGTGTTAATTGTATTACAATTTATACTTTTATATACAATTCTTTATATATATATACATATGAGAGAGAGAGAGAGAGAGAGTTTGGTGTGTATTTTTGTATAATATGTTATAGTGTGTGCTAGTAAAAGAATTAAACACTTCACTAAATGTTTCATCATGTAAATACTATGAGAAAATGTAAAAAACAAGAAAGGTTTATACTCACTATTTCTATTAGACACAATTCATATTATGGCTTTTGATTCTTATCATAAAATGTAGGAAACAATGGTATAGGATCCCTAAAAGAAATTAAATAGAATTTAATAAATTGAATGGGATAGGACCAATGGAATAATTTCACATTTCTTTTAAGATTTAAGTTTCGAACATATAGATAATATCATGATAAAAAAAATATTAAGTTGAAATCTAAAATCTATTTGCACATGCTATTTCTTAAATTATTCAAATACAAAATTCTATAAATGTGTTCAATAATTTTATACTCATTTAACAATCTTTTCTCTTATGAAAAGTTGAAAATTATGTATAATAAGTATATTATCCTAAAGGTCATGAATTATTATAAATGAGCATAATTACATTTTATTATAGCTAGAAAGTTAGTTTATAGAAAATTAAAAAAAAATTATAGCATTATGCTATAGTCAAAGGATGCATATTTATCGATAATTAATATGTTTATGGTAAGCACCATAGTTATATTGTCTTTTATTTGAAAACAAACATATTACATTAAACATTTTGCTTTAAACAATTCATTAATGACAAACTATGTCCAATATACTTATTATAAAACATATATAAAGTGATTGTGTAAGTATATAAGAAAGTTAAAGAAAAAAGGGAAAGTCTTTTGTCTCCATTAGTGGCACTTCATATCATAGTTAATTTCTTAATGTGTTTTAACCTCATAACTTTCCATTAATCAGTATGAAACTCATGTGTTATGAAAACTTTTACTTTACTAAAGCTTTTAGTCTTTTCAAATACTTTGTCAATAAATGAATTAAACATTTCATTAATATCCACTGAAATTAATTAAATGTTTTATTAATGAAAGTATTAAAATCTCATTAACTTCTATTAGTAAATGAATGGAATATTTCATTAGATAATATTTTGTATAATATATAGAAGCATCATATTATATTTATATTTGTTGCTTTCAAAATAACAAAAATTACAATTTTTAGAGGGCTAAAAATAATATATAAATATATTAGGCTAAGTTTATTAATTATTTAGCTTGACCCATTGGGTTAGATGACATGGACTAATGTGTCTGGTCTAATTGTTTGGATGACTAAGGGACAATTGAGTTGGTGGGCTCGAAATAAGGGTCGGATTGGTTGTCCACATCTAAACTTTTTTAGGTAGACTCATGCACTTATCAAGAAGGTTACTGGCCTTGAGCCTATAACAAGCTTATTAAGATAACCCTAAAATGAGTAGACTTCATCTCATTCGTTGATCACTAAGGTGATCTAATGAATGTCACCAAACTCAAGAGTCTATAAATATTCAACCATTCTCCTCGTCAAAGAGGATTCTAAATTCAAAAGTGAAGTGAAATGATGTAGATGGGGGGTTTTAGCTGGAGTAGTCACATGAGTATCACACAGGTACCATACTACATGTGACTTCAAGGAAATGATGTAGAGATGGCACGTAATGAAATGACTAGGGAGAAAGTGGCAGGGAGGAGGAACAAGTAATCTCAAGAGTCTCAAATGTACAAGTCATAGACAAGGAAGCTAAGGAGACCTCAAACATCAACCTTGTGGTTCTTGAGTAATGGAGATCGTGTTTTGCCTAAAGTCTTATTTGATCTTTAAGAGTAGATAATTCTCAATGGAGCACCATTTCTTTTATCTCTTCTGAATCCAAAATCCCCTTTAATGAGGAGGAATGGCTGAATACCTATAGATTCTTGATCTTAAAGACATTCGTTAGATCACCTTAGTGACTAACGAATGAGATAAAGTCTGCTCAATCTAGGATTTTTTAATGAGCTTACTATATGCCTTAAGCCAATAGCCTTCCCCATAAGTACATGAGCCTGCCAAAAAAAAGTTAGATACAAACAACTGGTCCAACGATCCATGTTCTGAGCCTACTAAGCTAATTCTCCTTTAGTCATCCCAATAATTAAACTAGACTCATTAGGCCATATCACTTAGCCTAATGAGTTAAGCTAAATAATTAATGGGCTTAACCTAATATATTTCTATAATTTTTTTAGTCCTTTATACAATCATTATTTAAACTCTTATCTACACATTGCATAGGCTCTTTAACTAGTTAACATAATTTTGAAAGCTCTTTTCCCTTATAATCAAGCTAATGAATTATCAAGCCAACACTCACTATCTACTTCACAAGATCATTCTCCACTGTTTGAGAACAAGCAATCTCAATAGAAGAAAAAAAAATATATGACATAGATAAAGAGCTCATTCAAAAGATAACTAATATAATAAAGAAAGAATGAACCATTAGTATTAGAAGTACTTTTTACATTAATTTCTTTTCTTCTTTTTTTTTTACTTTCCATTGAATGTTCAATAAATTGCTTACATAATTTTTTTAATCCATTTTATTCCATTCATTAAGCTCTTCTTATATATATATATATATATATATATATATATATATTAATGTAAAGTCATTTCATTATTTGTAAACTAAGGAAATAATAGTCAAATGATAAGATATCATGAAACATTCATTTTGGAAAACTTGAATTGCTTACATTATTTCAAAGTGCAATGTTATTTAATAATTCATCTTAAACCACATATATATATATATAATAACAACTTCATTGAAGTTATATTCTCATAATACTTATAGTTTAATTTAACCCATTTATATTTAAACATTCCATCACATTCAATTTAGACTTTCTCATCTTAATCATGGAATTAATTATATTCTAATTTATTATTTCATATGTAATTATTCCTTTATACTTAAATACATGAAAGTAATTTAATGTGATGGAGAAAGAGTTTTATTTTTTTGTGTTTTTAGATAATATATTATAATATTCATTCGTAAATGAATTAAATATTTTATTACTATCAATTAGAAATTAATTAAATATTTTATTAATAAATGAATACAAAATTCCATTAATTTCCATCACCAAATGCATTAAATATTTGATTGGATATTTTTTTAATAATACATAAAATATTAATTTATATTTACATTTGTTGTTTTTAAAAAATGACTATTATTATTCAAATTTTTATTTCCAATTGCATGGACTCTTTATCTTTTTTTTTAAAAAAAAAAAAAGTAGTTTGCACATAAAATTTTAAAAGATAGTAATTTTATTTAAGTTTTGGTTCAAATATTTATATACTTCATGTAAAATATGTAATTTTCCAAAATATTCATATAAAACAAGCATACGCTCTGATTATGTATAAGTAATGTGAGCAACAATATCACTAACCTCATTTGGGGAAGTTTATTGGGAAGACAATGGAAAAGAGAATGTTAAACATACACTAAACAATAATAAGTCAAAAAATGATGATGAATATCAATTATTAGTAACAAAATTATAAAATGGAAAAAGCCTTTACTAGTTTTATTCATTTATATTATAAATTAAGTAATTAATATTGGAAAATGTTTTTTTATTTTTTATAAACACTAAGTCTTCTAGACCACCTACTAATGGAATTCTAATAGATATATTATCTAGCTTGTATAGAGAAAAAGAAGACATATCATTTCAATTCCATAAATAAAAAGTTTCATCAATACTTAAACAAAAATAACAATATTAAATATATAGCTATGTTGTGAAGTAATCATTATGAAGGAATCTGTCCATATTTTCTTCTAACAATTGATAACTAGGAAAACCATTTTATTAAAAAAAGAAAAAAGAAACATTAGAAGTTAACTTAGATGTTAAATAAATAGTAGGAGTTTTCACATGTTCACAATAAACCTTGGAGAGATATTTACAAATATATAAACTTTTATACATTACAAATAGTGTGGTAGCCTGGCGATAAAATTGAATACAATCCCTTCATTCATTTTGGTTTTAATATGATATTTTGGCTATAGCTTCCATCAGTTAAATTGGAATTTGTTAGTCCATTGATTCATGGAAAGGTGTTGGGATAAAAAGAAGTCTCCAAATTTAGATCATAAGATAATTTATGAATTAATTTCCTACCATTAGATTTTCTTCTTCAAAATCTCTACCATCAAATATGTTTAAGTCATCAAATGGCAACATATTCTAATAGTTGTATATTGATCCATAGGCTTTTGCAATAAATGGAATTTTTTATTATTACCTAACTATAGAAACCGAGCTATTGAAGTACAAAGTGTGTAATGGGACCGGATAAGTAACAAAAGCTTGTATAGAGTTCAAATGATGAGTGATTAAATCAATTAGAGAATCAAATATAAATTAGGTTTTGTTATCTTTTCCTCACACATAAGCAACATCTAAAAACATCTCTCTTTCCTAGAATTTGCTTACTAAACTTTACAAGAGGTAACTTGTAATTGAAACCAATTACCATTATTGGTCCTAGATTAGCAATCACAAAGGGGGTAAATTGATTGTTATAAGTTTTAAAACTTTCCTAAAATTATTTGGAAATAACGCATTTTGATTACTAAGAAACCGAAATCAACTAAGTATAGTAGCAAAAGTAAATAAATTGCAACAAGATAAAGAAGTGTAAGGATGAGAAGAGGGGACAAATGATTTATACTAGTTTTTATGAGTTCGCGTATACAATCTCAGTTAACTCGCATACAAAATCAGAAATGATCAAAATCGTAATAAAATCGCGATTTTGAACAGTAAAATCGTTCAAAATCGCGATTCTGAACGTTTCTAACGATTCCACACAATTATCCAATTGTAAGCTTAAATCCATTCGGATCGAACCCAAGCCCAGCCCAACCCAACCGGCAACCCAGCACATCCTTTGCAATTTCCGGCTTGCTACTGCTGCTGTAGCCTGTCTTGTACGTTGAACTTCTTCAAAGTTCAGTGGAGAGAGGAGAAGAGAGACAGTGAAAAGCGAAAACAGCTAAACAGGAGAGGCGAGCGCGAGCCGAGATCCATAGTTCCACATCCACTTCCACACTAAGCTGAGTTGATACTTGATACTATCAGAACAAAGAACACCGAGCAGCGAGCCAGCGATCCTTCTCCTTCGTAGACGAGTGAGCACCGCCAAGCAGCGATCATTCTTGCAGCAGGCCACCGAGTTGAGATCCATCTTCATAGACGTGAGTTTTGTGTTAGGTATGACTTGTATGACTCTATTTGTACTTGTATAGTTGTAATGCAGTGTATCATGTGAATTTTTATGCTTGTGAGTTGTGATTATGAATGAGTATTTGAATGGGTTGATGGCTTTCAAGGTCGTACCTTCAACCGTGTACTCAACCGTGTGTGCTTCTATGGATTTTCAAGCTCGACACACGGCCGTGCCTTCAACCGTGTACGCAATCGTGTGTGCTTCTGTTCTGTAGATTTTCTAAGCTCAACACACGGCTGTATGTTCAACCGTGTGTACTTCTATGTATTTTCCAAGCTCAACACACGGTCGTGCCTTCAACCGTGTGTACTTCTGCGTATTTTCCAAGCTCAACACACGATCGTGCCTGCAATCATGTGTTAAACCGTGTGTGCTTCTATGAGCGGGACCCACATGCTTTCCTATCGTAGCGGAAGTATAAGTCATACCCCAACATGTTCGTCAATCATCACTCCTCTCTTGTCAGTGTGTTACGCTGCATTGAAGTCTTTGTGTTTGTGTTCGCCGATTATTAGTCTTCTTGTTCCTATTTGTGATCATGTTTGTATTAAAGCACTTGTATTTGATTGCTGCAACTTTCCTTATTTTAGCTAATATTTTTGTAATAGTAAATAAAATAAATTCTCAGATAACTTTAATTTTATAAGAATTTTTTAGATTTTTAATTTTATAGGAAAAGTATAAATGTATTTATATTTCTATCTTTTCAATATATCATTCTCATAGTTAAGTAAATGTGAGATATTGTTAAGTAAATATATTTTGAATTAATAATCACGAATAGTGCAAAAATTTACCTAGTAATATATAATTTTGAAGGTTTTCTTGTTATAGTATCTTATTTATTATGTACTTTTGGTCATTTTTTAATATTACTCATTTCTAATGGTATATCTTCATTATCAATTTTTATTTATTAGTAATTTCTTAAAGTCACAATTGATTTTTAAAATTTATCTGTTATCTTTTAGTTTTTGTATATAGAACTAGGTGAAACTTGTTTTATACATGGTTTATCATTTTAGAAATAAAATATATATATTATACAACTTATGCTCGATTATCTATATTATGACTTTTATTGCAAATTTGCAATTTATGGCTAAAATAAATACTTAATTTCCTTATTTCTATTATTAATTATATTTTTTAATGACTATTGTAAGTAAATTTATAATATTTGAAAGTTATTTTACATAGGTTGTAGAAACTTACGTTTCTACGTTCCGTTTCTACGTTCCGATTCTACGGACCCCTTCGCGATTCTACGTAAAACGCGATTTTGACAACCATGCAACCAATAGATGTGTATCACGAATTCAACTTATCGTGCTCGTTTAAATAACCAATCCTTGCTTGATTTCAACAATGACATATTAAGTTGTATCCAACTTTCAATAACAAGGTTTTGATAACTGATTTTGACTCACTAAATTTTATACAGGTTCTTACTTAAGTTTTGAATCCAATTACTTTTGATCTGGTTAGTTCTTCTATTAGGTTAAGTTTTGATAGTTTCCAATGAATTCATTATGATTCAAATTTCTTTAATCTTTAATTATTTTTTTTATCCTTTTCACAAATTCAAATTCATCCTTTTATTTATTTGTTTTCAAAACATACTATACATGTACTTATCTATTGATGATGGAGCTTCTAATTAAACTTTATCAATAAAAAAATTATTTCCTAAATAATCTACACACTCAAATAAAAATGTTTGAAATAACATGATTTCTTTTATTTTCAACAAAACTATTGTTTAGAGGTCTTAACAAGAATATATAAAAAATTGATTTAAAATCCTAAAAATATTTAAAATCACATTCCTAAGCCCAGAAAATTGAAAAATGGATCAAGCTAGTCTACTATAGAACAAAAATGTTTAACTAAGGCTTCCTTTTCCTTAACATGGTCAACCATCGGGTGAAAGTGGTGGGCTAAAGGCTTAAGGTCATTAACCACCTGAGCTTATGGTCTAGTTGATCGCCTTGGCGACAATTCTCCATAATTCTTCCTGAATGTTAGGGACTCACCTAAAGCACCCTCAATTGAGTCCCTCACCCCAAAGCTATCCTAAAACGTGAAAGTCTTACTATTCCCTCCCCAAATCAAATAAAACCCAAAGAATTAATAATTGTATAATCCTAATTATAAACCCCAAACATCAACTTTTAACAAGATTCCAAGCCTAAAATAGATGAAACCATGTTCTAAGAGAAAACTCAAAATTAAGGTTTTCAATGATACTAACCCTAACATATGGCCAAACATAGGATGCACTTGATCAATAAAGCCCCATGTGACAACACTACACACCTTAATACACCAACACATGCCACCCACTCAAAAGTCTCTTTACCTATTCGGTTAACCATTCTACCTTACGTAAATTATATTTTCAAATAGTAAAGGTGAAAAGGGAAATGGTCGTATCCCCATACACTGGATTTTCCAATAAGAACACATGTAGAGACCCTACTGTAGGTAAGTGGTAACACTATCCAAGAGAGAGGGAGAGAGAAAGAGAGGTTACTTGAATTTTTTTTCTTCTTTTTCTTTTCTTTTTTTTTTATCATTAGTTTTCTACATAAAACATTCAATCTATATCCTTTCAATAAAGAAATGACTAATTAGTCTTTATTTTAAAACCATTTTTTGTGGTATTTCAAATATATATGCGTGTACGCGAGTGCTCAGTTTATTTGTTTCCTATATTATTTAGGCTTGGAAAATAATATTTTACTTATAGTTCGATTGATTGCTATTTATTTCTAACTTGTATTTATTGAGCATGTATGGACATTTGATCCAAAAATAAGAAGGGGCCAATAGTTGAAGGGATTAGATTGGAGTTAAAGTAGAGTTAAACCATATGGGCTGAATTGATCTAGATCTGAATGGCCATGATATAACAAGGAGTTTGTAAGTCACAGTCAATTTAAAATTTATATCTCAATTAGTATTTTTGAGAATGCGCTTCATCATATTATTAATGAAAGTACACCAAACAACTCAATATTATAAGATTTATCAAAGATATGTTATTTGCATAAGAAGCTAGTTCAATGACCTTGATATGGCGCTAGGTGCTATCATTTAGGTGATGACATCTAAACTCTCGGACCATTTATTCCCCTATATTCCTCCCGACTTATTTCTTAACTCATTACTTCCCACCACATAACTCAACAATAATCACATTAAATAGCAAATACAACAAACAACAATTTCACACACATAGCATTCCACATACATAGCATTCCACATACAATACAACATAGTAGCATATCATTAAGTTTTTCACTCACTTATTTAGGGTTGTCGTAGTCCTAGCCGAAGTCGAGCAATTCCAACGAGTAACTCCTTTGCGTTTCTCTTGAAGTCAGTATCCTTCTGCGATGCTTTCTCAACCCAATGATAAAGTCACATATCCACCTAACTTTGGTTATCTTCTAGCACCCGATATGTGTACTCTGCTCATCTTGTAGTTGATGACAAGGCATGAAGTTTCCTCTTTATGAAACTTTGGGCGAGCAAGATTTAAATGTTGAACTTCCTTCTAATCGGTGCTTCCAATACCTTGAGTTGCTGAGATCGACTGTCTGCTTTTCTTGTGTAGAAGTTGAGCAATGGAATGTCTTCGACTTGCCAAATTTGGAATTTCTTCTTCCACCTATGCAAGATATCCTTAAAAAGGACAACTGAAGATCTTGCATTAGGATATTTGGCCAAGAATGATCTTCCTTGACATCTTTTGAACATTTCATTATGAAATCCATCTCATTCCAACTATCTCCTAGGCTATCATCTTGAATATTGCTTGAATCATTCTCTTTATCATCTATATTATCATAGACACTTCTCGTGTTCATGAAGCATCTCTGAACATTTCGTTTATCCAATTGTCTTTAATATCTTGCAATGAACTACTTGTAGGATAACTTGCAAGATTTAACAGTTCTTAAAGGTTTGTATCATCTTCTTTCTTCTCTTTTTTGTTGATGTTTCCACCTACGAGTTCCCCATACTTTCTACTGGTTTTCATCCTCACTCACGCTTCCATCATACATACACCAACCTTTTCCATACACCACATGCACACCAACATACACTTATTCTTATCCATTTACTCTACACATATTACACACTTCTCATATCCATACTTACATACTCACACCATATATCATCTCATACACGTACTCACATACTCCATATACATCTTACACCATCAATATACGCCCACATACTTTGCACATACCACATTTGCCTTCCATACCCATACATACATATTCATACTCTACACATTGTCTCATATTCGTACATACATATCCCATATACATCATCCTCAACTTCCACATATGTCCATACACCATATACTATTCCACATACATACATACATGCCTACACATACCACTCCTTCCTTATACATATATACATGCCACATATTCCACACACACCATCTATATACACCTTAATACCACCCACCCTACACCTTCCATACATATATACACACACAATACTCCACACATCCCACACCTTTAATAAACCTACATACCCTCTCGCATACATCACATATCATCACCAACACGCATACATACATCCTCACACACCGCACACCTTCATTAACACATACACACTCTTGCACCCTACATACCATCACCTACACGTATACACATCCCTACACACATATGCATACATACATCTTCATTCCCGCACACACATACATACCTTCCTCCCCAGACATCAAACACCACTAGCACGTACATACACACATACTCTGCAAACACCACAATCCACCAGCGCATACATACATACGCTCGCGCACACACCACACACACCTACTCATATATATGTATCTTGCTCTTCCTCCCATTTCCCCCTTCTTTCCTCCTCCGGAACACTGCTGCTACAGTTGTTGATGGTCATTGTTGCTGTTCCCATCGTGGTTGCTGTTGCTGTTGTCCCCGTGGTCACCGTCGCTGCTATAGTTGTGGTCACAATTGCCACCGTTGCTACGGTTGCTATTACCGCTGTTGTTGCCCTCCTCGTCATCATCGTTCCCTGTTGCTGCGGAGATCACTGTCACTGCCATTGCCGTTACAATTGTGTGCGGCCATCGTTGGGTAGAGATTTTGTAGCAAGGGGAGATCTGAAAAACTTGCTGGAATAGAGTCGTTGAGCGAGTTATCCGACAGATCAATCGTTGTCATGCTATTAGACAGCCTATTTGATGGTACTGGTCCCTTGAGACGATTCCTGCTGAGATCTAAATAGCTAAGCTCTTTGATTTCACTAACGTCTAGTATGGATCCCTCCAAATTGCAATTGCGAAGACTCAGTTTCACTAATTTGGGAAAATTTCCCTAAGATGCTGGAATTTCAGCTCCACCAAAGTTGTTGTCAAATTGGAGAATACAAAGGTCTGCCATGACTGACAATTGTGATGGTAGAGAACCGGACAAGTGGTTATTGTCCAGTAGTAAGTGAAGAAGTGAGGATAAATTAGAAAGCTCGGCTGGGATTTGACCACTTATGGAATTATTGTTCAGATGGATATGCCTGATGCTACTCATGTTTGCCAATGACTTTGGTAGCGGACCTAATATCTGGTTCTGGTCAACCTGGAGCCTATTTAAATATGAAAGATTCCCCAGCTCATCAAGTATTGATCCAAATAACTTGTTCCCATTTGAAAGCAAGAGTCGTAAGGTTGTAGTATTCCCTATCTCCTTTGGCATGGTTCCACTCATTTCGTTCCACATGAAGTCTAGAATATGAAGATTAGATAGTTGCCCAAAAGCAAGTGTTAAACTTCCCGAAAGATTCATATTGAGTAGATGCAGCACCTGGACATGCAAGTAACCACCATCGAGGGGTGCATCGTGACATAAAACTCCTGTCCATTTAGATGTACATGGATCCCCTTTGTTCCAATTATTGAGGTGGCCTAGTGGATCTATCAGACTCCTCTTCACATTAACCAATGTTTTCACTTCAGAAGGATCAGTGAACTGCTCAGCTGTCCCGAGAAGCACCGAGCAGCATAATGACAAGACAAGAACACACCCAGATATTTGAAGCTTTGACATGTTGACGAGTATAAAGCGCCAAATGAACTCTGGCGATAATATTCTTCTTAATAAGCAACAAAGCTGAAAAGGGCCTAAATAGAGAGAGAAATCAATAATATCGTAGCAATGAAGGTAACCTTGTTCCATGTCAATGGAACATGACGGCATAAAGAAGATGAAGGTTAAGGAGAAGTGGACTTTAGTAGTACGGTGTGAATGCAACTTTGATGCTAGCAATTTCGTCACGGTTGTTGTATCCAGAAGGAGAAGAAGAGTCACGGTTGTTGTATCCAGAAGGAGAAGAAGAAAAGAAAAGGTAAGGGAGGAAGAGGACGTGCTGGAGAAGAAAGGAAGAAGAGCAGAGTTCTGTTTGGGCGATGACGTGGGGCGATGCTGCGGCCAGAAGAAGAAGGAGAAAGGAAGGAAAGAAATGGAGAAGTAGGGGACGAGCAGCACGGAAGAGACGGACGACGTGATCAATGGCAACTGATGGGATGGCAGCCGGCTAATGTGACCTTATTACTGCTGCTACTGACCAGTGGAAAGGACGGGTTGGATAGAATTATGATTAAATTTTTTTTTTAAGGTTAGGAATATATATTATATTATATTATATTTTAATTTTATTTTATATTATAAATACCTCTATTTTATTATTTTATTTATGTGCGAAAATATTTTTAAATTTTATATTTTTAAAAATTTATTATAAAATTCTATATTTATGTTAATTTGATTATTTCAAATATAAATTTTTATTTTAAATTTTTATTTAAAATTCCTATATTTATAATTTTTAAATTAATTTTATTATTTAATTAAATATTATTTAAAAATTATTTTTTAGATAATTTATTATTTTATTTATTTATTTTTAATTATTTATATAATTTTTCGAAATTTTAGGGTTTTACAAGATGATAAACCTAGGGATGTAAGTGGGACGGGTTTGGGCAGGGATCAGTAATCCCATTACTCGTCCCATTATCCTATGAGGATTCCCAAACCCTACAGGTTTTTTATGAAATACCCGCTACCTTTCCCAAACCCTATAGGGTTTGAATAAGTAACCCGAAACCTATCCCAAACCCATTAGTATTTTTTTAAAAAAATAATTCTATTATTAATTTAAAATTTTTACTTATTCATTATGATTATTTTTATAAAATATAGCTTATGTTCTTAAAAATAAATAATATTTACACTTTCAATGTATTTAATTATATGTATTTTAATATTATTTGAAAATCTATATATTGATAAATAAAATTATCAATGTAAAAACATTTTTAATTATAATAAAATAAAATTACTATACCAATCGTGTAACTTAATAAATAACACACAAAAATACAGTTAAAAAATCTTAATAAAAATAGAAAAATTCTAAACACATATAGAAAAAACATTAATCTTATATTTTTGGGAATTCTTACTTAACAATTGATTCTCAGTGTCTTCAAATCCAATCTTCTTCATTATCTATTTTTGAACCTATCGAAAGGGAGAAAAAACACCATAAAACACATTACAGATTATACAAATAATAGTTGCTCCATGTATAAAAGAACTTATTATTGTATAATCAAAATTTTTACCTCTTATCTCATTTGATAACCAACTTTGACTACACATCAATGCTTCTATTGTATCAGGATTTAGTATGCTTCTATGTGAGCTAATTACTCGTCCACTAATACTAAATGCAGACTCAGAAGCAATCGTAGACACAGGAATAGCCAACATATCTTTAGCTAGTTCTTGTAATGTAGGATATTTAATTCCATTTACTTTCCACCAGCTAAGAATATCAAAATCATCAATCCAAGGTAACACAACTTCTTCTAAATAGTGATCCAATTCCGACTTGACTTGGCCATCAGTATTAATAGTGCTCAAGAATTGCACCAACCTAGATTTTCTTGAAGAATCGAAAGAAATGGCTTGGGTAGTTGCTTAAGTGTTCCCAAAAGAACTACTACTACTACTACTATTCAAACCTTTAGAAAGTCGAGATCTACCCCTTGATTGATATTCATGAACTAACTCGTAACAAATGTTTCTAACATTTTGAATCTCTACAGATGCATTTACTCCATAAATAGAAGAAAACACAAAATCCACGGCCTTCATCTTATAACGTGGATCCAAAACAATACAAACAGTCATAATGATGTGTACATCACCCTAATATTTTTCAAACTTATCAAACATTTTTCCCGCCATCATTCTAATATTCACATCTGAAGAGCCTTTCCATTCAACCAATGATTCTCTAATCTCAAAAACCTTTTCAAAATAATAATTTGCAATTGGATATTGGGTACCAGAAAAAATATTGGTTACCTCGTAAAAGATCGCTAGCTTCTGGCAAATTGCTTCTACTACCTCCCAATCATCATCGGTGGGAAGACATTTATAATGTCTATCCATAAATTGAACTCTATAAAAAACTTCTTTGTATCCAATGGCTATCATCAACATGTCATATGTAGAGTTCCACCGAGTTTTGCAATCTAAGGCAAGCTTTCTATCATATGGAATATCCAATTGCTTACATGCTTCTCTAAATTTCTCGACTCTTGATGGTGTTGCTAACCAAAATGCAACACTATCACGGACCTTCTCAATTGCACTTTCTATCACGACCACACCCTCCTTTACAATTAAGTTTAAAATATGCGCATAACAACGCATGTGCAGGACCTTTCCCCGAAGAATTAACTCATCTCTTTTTAATTTCATGGTCAAAGTTGTAATCATTGCATTATTCATAGAACAATTATCTACAGTAATTGTAGATAATTTTTTATCTAATCCCCATCTCATCAACGAGTTAAATAAACAATCGGCAAGCATCTCATTTGTGTGTGGCGTTGAAACATACAAAAAACTGCATGAAAATATAAAAAACCTCAATATAAGATAATTTTCCATTATTGATTATGAAAAGATAATATAAGTAAAGAATCTTACTCCATAAGTCGATTTTGAAGTCTCCAATTATGATCAATGAAGTGTACTGTGACAGTCTGATTTGATGTCCATAAATCCGTTGTTACCATAACTCGAGAATTTAGTGCTTTCAACAACACTCTCAATTTTTCCTTCTCCCCATTATAGATGTTCATGATTTCCTTTTTCATGGTGTTCCAACTAACATGCTTAAAAAGTGGTTGCATACTTTCAAGAAAATCCTTGAAATACTCATGCTCAACTATTGAAATGGGGTATTCATGAACAATTATTGCTTTTGCAAGTCTTTGCCTACAAATATATTGATTGAAAGTCCAATTTCCTATGTTCAAACAACTCTCATTCTCATTTTGTCGTTTCTCAATGGATAGTAGGCATTGCCTTATGTCTTTCTGCTTCTTCATTTGTATACACTTCTCCAAATGATTACGTAGATGCTTAGTTCCTTGTTTACTACCTGCTTTTAGTGTTTTGGAACAATGATTACAGATAGCAACATCCTTCCCATTAACCGTTTTTCTCACCATATCATTCCATACAAGAGAAGTCAACTTACGTTTATTGGGATTGTCACGTTGATCAGCATTGCTTCCTACTTGAGAACTTGTTGTGCTTGTGGGATTTGTTGCCGGTGCTTTTGTTTCAAATCCAAGTAATGGTAATGGACCTTCCTCTTCCTCAACATCAATGGGATGTGCATCAATGGGCACATCAGATTCGTCCATTTCTATATTATATAAAAGTAAACAAAAATAACATTCATCTTTAACATAAATACAAGTGCCGGCAAGTATGAAAACAAAATACAAATAAAAGAATCAGATGCATAATCCTCCATCTGTGACACTACAGCAAGATATTAAATAGAACGAATACAAAAGTTTTGCAGATAAAACGCATTATGGTAAATCATGTGGCTATAATCACAAAAAAAAAAAAAAGATATAGGCATCCTAAGAAATGAGTATTTGGGAGAAACAATGATCAAACAAAGAAAAAATTCCCATAAAATCAAGAACATAAAAATCATTTATTAGTTTCAGGACTGAGGACCACTATTTTGAGAGAAGATATCAACTTAGATTGAGATCGGATAAGAAAACACGAAGAAAAATGCTTTTTGGAAGGAACAGAGGAAGAGCACGGTCGTATGTCAAGGAAACACACCCACAGAAGCACACATATTGAACACACGGTTGAAGGCACGGCCGTGTTGAGCTTGGAAAATCCATAGAAGCACACACAGTTGAGTACACGGTTGAAGGCAGGACCATGTGTTGAGCTTGGAAAATCCATAGAAGCACACACAGTTGAGTACACGGTCTGAGACACGGACGTGTGTTATTTGCGTGCGTTTTACACACACGGTTGTTTGAGAGAGGCAAGTGAAAAAAATTAATATGAAGGAAAGCGAATTCCTAATCCAGTAACCAATTTTTTACGTTTTCTCATTTGATCTTTCTAGAGAAGCCTATAATAACAGACAATAGTATAGCATCATCATAGCTCAAAAGATAACAATTTCCCAGTACCTGACAGTGCGAGTGAGTGCAATGGTGGTCGAACGAGATCGAGCTAATGCTGATGTGTGCGACAGGCGACGACAACTTACACAGGAGGAGGGCGACGACAAGAACGAGATCGAGTTCCAATTCCAACTAGATCTAAGGTTTCTACAGTTGCGTCTTAAATTTCGAGTGGAGGTGGACTGTACATGTTGAGTGGAAGTGGACCGTGACTGTGAGTTGAGTTAGGAGTGGACCGTGGTCGTGGTTATGCCGTTGTGGGTGGGTGGCTCGGCTCGGTGTGTGTCACTATGTCTGTGTGGTGAAATGTGAAAACGAGTGCCGAAGTGCGAGTCGTGTCTACTGTCTGTGGCTTTATGCAGTGCTGAAGAGTCAAGTGCTCAGCTGTGACTTGTGTATGTGTGTATGTTGTCTCGGTCACTCGATCTCACTGTTGCTACTCTACTCGCTATGTATGTGTCTGTCTGCAGCATAGACAGATGTGCTTTTTGGAAGGAACATGGGAAGAGCACGACCATGTGTCAAGGAAACACGCCTACAGAAGCACACACGGTTGAAGGCACGGTCGTGTGTTTTGTGAGATAGTAATCTCTTAAAATTTTTTATTAAATATATAATAATATAATTTATTAACTAAATTATATATATATATGTTAACAGGTTTGGGATTCCAACGGGTTTAACGTTTGTCTCACTACCCTCCATTGTAGGCCATACCTTCCATCAACTAGACAGAGGGAGACTTGTTCAAAGCGAAAGCCAGTTACATTAGCTACTGATGGGGTCATTATCATTAACTGTGATATGGTGTTTCGAGGGAAAAAAAGTAAAAAGTTATTTTATCATTTTAAAACTAATTACATCTTTATAATAAATAGAGTTCAGGAAATATATAGAAAAAAAAATTATAGAAACAGAGGATAACAAATTGTTTTACAAGTCTTAATTCTTTATAAGAAAATTGTTAAGATGTGTTCCAATACCTTTCAAGAGGACGATTAAAAAAAAATCATTTATTTATGTATCTATATTTTCAATAAAAAGGTAAAAAATTTGTTTTGAAAAGGTTATTAAAAAGTGTCACAATGACATTTTTATATGCTTCTATTAGTTATGAGATTTTTCAAGGAATCAAGATCTTATGAATATTTTTTCATTCCAGTCCTGTATTTGCATTCAAATATATTCAAAGTGAAATAAACCAAAAGTCTCTTAGCAAACAAAGAAAAGGATGAGATAGAAGCTTAAAGTGCCTTTTTCTTCATTGAGTGGAATGAAGAATTAGTGGGAAACATATATATATTCCTCATCAAAATGGCACCAAAATTAGAAAAAATATTCATTGGGTATTACACACTGTGTAAAAAGATTTTAAAAATGAAAATTGTTTCTTGAAAATGATTCATTGCTCATTACAATCCTAACCATCTCAGGATCTATTAGTTGCCGGAACTGACACCACATCAAGCACAGTAGAGTGGACAATGACAGAGTTGCTTCGTAACCCGGACAAACTATCAAAGGTAAAAGCAGAACTTGAAGCTGTCATTAGTAAAGGCAATGTCATTGAAGAATCTATTATCTCTCGATTACCCTACTTACAAGCAATAGTGAAAGAAATATTCAGGCTCTACCCAGCAGTCCCCTTCCTCCTCCCTCGTAAAGCCAATTCCACCGTAGAAGTCGGTGGCTTTATGATCCCCAAAGGTGCACAAGTCCTAGTCAATGCATGGGCTATTGGGAGAGATCCAACAAATTGGGATAAACCAAATGAGTTTTTGCCAGAGAGGTTTTTGGAGTCTGAACTAGATGTAAAGGGACAAAACTTTGATTTTATTCCGTTTGGTAGTGGTCGGAGGATATGTCCTGGATTGCCATTAGCAATCAAAATGCTACACTTGATGGTGGGTTCACTTGTGAATTGTTTTGATTGGAAGCTTGAAAATGGTGTTACACTAGAGAATATGAGCATGAAAGAGAAGTTTGGTATTACAGTGCAAAAGGCTCAATCTCTAAAAATTCTACCTTTACATGTGTAATGTATGTGTGTCAAGATATTTAAGGTATCTTTCATGACATTTTGTTTTAATTAGTCCATCTTGGCTTTTATTGAGTGTATTGTCACTCAGAGATTTTTTTTAGCATCTTTTTTCGTGTGATCTAATTACAATTCAATAAATAATTAACATAGGCAATTAATTTTAAAAAATATATAGAACGCACGCAACTTTTATTCAAGCCTATTCATCAATACTCTAGGTGGGATTGAAAAATAAATAAAATAGGCAATAAATAAGAAATGGAGAATGCTATAGGTGGGAAATATAAATAGTTTATGACAACTTATAAATATAACTTAGCTTGAATTTTTCTAATTTCAATTATACTCTAGGCTTTTTTTTTTTTAAGCTTAGATTATCATCCCAACAATTAAACTAAACTCACTAGGTCCTATCACCTAATTTAATGAGTTAAGCTAAATAATTATTAGGTATAGCCTAATATATTTATATACTATTTTCAACTCTCTATACAATCGTTATTTAAACTACTATCCACACGTTGTGTAGGCTCTTTAACTAGTTTAATATAAATTTGGAAGCTCTTATCTCTTATAATCAAGCTAATGAATTATCAAGCAAACACTCACTATTTACTTCACAAGATCATTCTCCACAATTTGAGAACAAGCTATCTGAATAGAAGAAAAAAAAAAGAGGACATAGATAAAGAACTCGTTTAAAAGATAACCAATATAATAAAGAAGGAATTGATGGGAATTAAATCATGTCCTTTACAAATTCAATTGATGGAAGACTCAATTCACAAGAACCAGTGGTGGACCTACTTAAGGCCGGTGACTTACCCCTTTAGACTAGCCTTCAAGGTCAGTGGTGTAGAAGATAGGCCAACCATCAAGGTTAGTGACTTTACCATTTAGGCCAGCCCTCAAAGCCAACGACTTAAGTCTTTAAGGCCGGCGGCTTAAGTTTCGAAGGCCGATGGTGCATGATTCAAGGCCAGTAGCTTACATTGTTTTTATGTAATTTTGAGTTTTTTTTTCCCGATTCCTATAAATAGCTTTGCATTGTAAGAATGAAGGGACTTTTAACATTTTGAGAAATATATACAGTGAAGTTTGTTCTTCATATACTTTTATCAATCCTATGTATTGTGGTGAGTAACAACATTGGATTGTTGTGTGTCATATCAACTAATTCGTACTAGGACTACTCTCTTGTTGGTGTGCCATATCTAGTAAGGGTTTAGGTTCATCTTGTGTTCTTGTTCGTCATTTTGATTATTGGAATCGATTGTCATTGATTGTCGGCTTGGATTTAGGATTGCTTGATTCTGTTCCAGAATTAGTGATGTGCCTACAATCTAATTGCAAGAACATAAAGCCAATTGATGAATAAACCAAACTAAGTCCACCAAATAGCATGATGACTATTACCACGTGAACCTTAATTGTGTGACCAAATTGCTCTAATGCTAAATTATGATGAGGATCACCTACAATTGTAAGATATATAAAGGATAACACATAGATGAACCAAATTCCAAATCACATTGGGTGTGAACCAAACTTGAAAATTGGAGCCTTAAATCATGTGAACAAGAACAAAGTAAAACAACCAATTACAACTAGATATAACCCACTAGAAATAATTGGAAGCAACTTACGAAATATTGATATAACTCACAATAGTTCTTAAGCCAACTCGCCACAATTTCAATTGAAATTGATAAGAGTATAGGAGGCGTGAGGATGGAACTCTCCATGGTACAAAAAGGCAGATTTTCTAACATTCAAAAGTCCCTTCTAAAACCTACTTAACAAGTATTTATACTTGCTCCAATTAGGGTAAAAACAACAAAAACCAAATTACAAATAAAACCAATAAATGACCGATTCTTAAGCAACAAAAGACAATTACAAATAAACCCTCAAAATGGTCGATTCTTCACTTTCATGGAACACTTATTAGATCAGCACTTCTTTAATTTATGTAAGTCAATGAATAACCCACAAACTAAGCTTTAGCGAATTCATCTACCATCCTATAAAAACCGACAAGTGTACTTATTGGAATGCACAACAAATAGGTAATAGAAATGGTCTTGTTACTTGAGTTGGTTTCTAGTTAGGTTAGTTAAGGTATTTTTAGCATAGTTTGGCTAGTTTAATTGGTTTGTAACTAATTTAGAAATGGTCTTGTTTTATGGCCTTATACATACCATTTAGGGGTTGATTTCATCAATTTTATTTAATTAATAATATTTAGTGGTTTAGCCCTAGTTATGTATGATTTAAGGTGTTTCATAGGATTATTATGACTTTAAGGTTTGGTTTAAGTTTTGCACTTCAATTTAAGGTTTTAAGGCCTTTGATAAGAGTTAAGGTTTGATTAGTGGTTTTGAGGTCCATCTCTTAATTTAGGGTTTTTGATTGTTAACTTACAATTTCTAGATCAATTTAAGGTGTCATTTGGTTATTTTAAGGTTTAAGGTTTTCATTTTTAGGTTTAAGGTTAGGGAGATAGTACTTTTAGGGTTTAGGTTTGATTAAGGTTTCAATTCTTAGTTTTACGGTTTTATTTCACTTGTTGAGTTAGGTTAAGGTAGTCTTTAGGACAAGGGTTAGGTTTTCTGTTCAATTTTAAGAATATCCTCAAGTTATCTTTAGGCAATTTGCATCTTAACTCATGAAATTCTCAAGGTTTACATAAAGAGATGTGATGGGAAATTTTCCGGCACCATATATGCTTTCAGAACTTGATTTGGATGATGATCAAAATCGCTCATATTTGACTTCATTTCTTTTTATCTAATAAGTATTTGAGAAATAATCTTACAGATACAATAATATTTCTCTATGGGATGCCAACATGTCCTACATTAGTTGATGGCCACAGAACATCATCAGATTTGCATTCAAAGGCCCACTGCGATTATTTCCACTTCGAAGCATTGACTCATGAAGATTTATAATATTTTGTACTTTGTAATTATTCCATGGACTATTTTATGTTGTAATTTCTTTTGAGACATCTTCATTTTGTTTGTAATTCTCATTTAGGACCGGCTACCCTAAAAGTGGCATAGTTGTAGTTTTGTGTACTTTCTAACCTTAAAGGGAGCAAGTATAAATACTTACTTAAGTAGGGTTTTTGGGAGGCCAATTTTCAGAACAAACACTTCACTTTCATGTGAGAGAACTTAGGGTTTCCTAGTTCAATTTCCTCTTATCAATTTCAATCTTAAGAGTTGAGATTGTGGCGAGTGCAATACTTGAAATTGTGAGTCATATCAATTTCAAATTATTGTGTTTTCTTTTCTTCTCTAATGTGTAATATCTAGGGTTGAATTAGAACATTTCTTGGTCAAATTTAATTCATTATTATTCGAATTAATGTGCTTAATTAAGTTCCTTTTATACTTGATTTCTATTCCTCTATTTTTACATGTTGTTAAACCGTGAAAGCATCTATTGTGGAAAGGGGATCACAGTTGTGTTTTGCTAAATATTCTTGAAGTTCACATGATATTTCAAGTTGTATTAAAAATGTATTAAAGGGAATTTTTTATTTTTTTGGGTTTTTGGGAAATTTTTTTCCTTTTTTTAAATTTATTTTAGATCTTTAATTTCAAACCCAAAAGGGAATTTTCACAAAAATTTCCCAAAAATTTTTGAACCAGGAAAAATTTTTGATCCAAGAAAATTTTTGATTGTATTTAGAGTTGGGTTTTTTCATTTTGGGTTGTGCTTTAAACCCCTTTTAGGCACATCAAAATTTTTTAGGTTCAGTTGCCCCTTTAGGTTTGGGGAAGGTTGTTTGAATGTAAATTTTTAGAAAATTTTGGGTTTCATGTTCTTTTAAATTTTATTTTTTAAAAATTAGGAGTAAATTGAAATTGTTTTTGTAGTTGTTTAAGGTGTTGATAGAACCACGCCACCCGTGGGGGAAACCCCATACCAATACTTTGGAATTTACAACCCAAGGGTGGGGCCAAAATAATCAAATTTGAACTGCG
>JBBMOL010000812.1:42460-68065 GCA_037954665.1 Laguncularia racemosa
AAGAACTGATAAATGATTATGATGTAGAAATTCATTATCACTTTGGAAAAGAAATGTGGTAGCAGATGCTTTGAGCCAGAAGAAACACATAAATATTACAAGATTACTCACGTCTTAGAAGAAGATATTAAAAGATATGGATAAGCTGAAATTGGAAGTAGTCATAAGAGAAGTGGGAAATAAATTGGCTACACTTAGTATCTAACCCAATCTTCTAGATCAGATTAAGACTGCACAAATGGAAGACCTTGAAATCCAGAAGATAAGGAACAAAGTAGAATAGGGGGAAGCCATAGAATTTATGTTGAACATAGAAGGAGTAGTCAAATTTGGTAATAGATGGTGTGTTCCAAATAACATAGAATTAAAGAGGAAGATTATGAAGGAGACCCATTACTCAGGGTATATAGTATACCTAGGAAGTACCAAGATGTATAAAGATCTCAAGAACACTTATTGGTGGAAAAATATGAAATGGGAGATAGCCAAATATCTGTCTAGGTGTCTCACCTGTCAACAAATAAGGAAAGACCAACTGGTGAGTTACAACCTCTTCTTGTGCCTGAATGGAAGTGAGAACATATAACTATGGATTTTATCACAGCACTCTCGAGAATAGGGAGATATATGATGCGATTTGGGTGATAGTAGACAGATTAACCAAGTCTGCACATTTCTTTCCAATTAAAGTGGACTATCGACTAGAAAAGTTTACTCAAATGTATATTAAGGAGATTTTTAGGTTACACAGGATCCTTGCTACGATTGCACCTGACAGGGATACTCATTTTGTAAGTAAGTTCTAGAAAAGTCTACATCAAGCTTTGGGAAGCAAACTTTAGTTTAGTACGACATTTCATCCTCAAATAGACGGGCAATCTAAAAGGAAACTATTCAAATTCTAGAAGATTTACTAAAAACTTGTACATTGGAGCAAGAGGGTAACTGGAGTGATCATTTGCCTTTAATAGAATTTGCTTATAACAATAGTTACCAGGTTACTATACAGATGGCTCCTTATGAAGCATTATATGGAAGGAAGTGTAGATCTCCCATACATTGGGATGAAGTGGGAGAAAGACAAGTATTGGGGCCAGAAATAGTACAGGAAACAGTAAACAAAGTTAAGGTCATAAGGCAACGGATCCTATCAGCTCAGAGTCGCCATAAAAGTTATGTAGACAAGCGATGACAACCTCTAGAGTTTCAAGTGAGAGATAAAGCCTTATTGAAGATATCTCCAACTAAAGGGGTAATTAGGTTTGGATTGTGGGGTAAGTTGAATCCAAGATATGTGGGTCCATTCGAAATTCTAAAGAAAATCAGAACAGTTGTGTACAGGTTAGCACTATTGCTAAGTCTAGCCAAAGTACATGATGTGTTTCATGTGTCGATGTTAAGAAAGTTTGTACCAAACCCATATCAAGTGATGGCCTTGGAACCTTTGAAGGTACAACCAGACTTGTCCTCTATAAAAAGACCTGTGAGGATAGTAGATACTAAGGAACAAGTTCTAAGAAGAACAAGTATTCCATATGTCAAAGTGCAATGGATGGAAGTTTTAGTAAAGGGAAGGAGAATGTAATACACGATATAAATACACACATAAATAAATAAATAATATAAGGTTTTGGGCAATTTCGCAATTACGAATAAAGGATGGGGTAATTTTGTCTTTTCTAATGGGAAAAAATATATATGAAAATGCCCTAGGGTTCCTTTCTTTTCTACATATGTTCACAATAGCCACCTAGAGACACAAAAAGAGAAAAACGGAGAGAAATCTTCTTCAAGAAAATCTAAAGTGATCTAAGGACATATGTTGTTTGTCTTTAGCTCGACCTAGGGACTCATAGGGCAAATCACTAGGGGGCACCTCGATGATCGGTATGTTGCATTGTCCCTAGTGGATTAAGGTTAGATAGGGCCCACAGTAGTAATTCCCATTAAGGTTAGACGGGGCTCGTAGAGGCAGTTTCCATAATGACAAATGTTGTATGTACTGGGGTTATGAGTACCACATGTGTTATAATTTATTGTTGTTATTGTTGTGTATGGAATTATGAATGAGTTATGGAAAAATGTTGCATATTTGCATGTGTTATTAATGTGGTGTGTCATGCACATGTGGGTGTAGTACTCACGTACTAAGCTTTGGCTTAACCCCTTCCTATTTTTTTTTAGCTGTAAGCGAAAATGATGAACAACTAGAGTATGATGAAAATGGAAACTTAGTGGGACATTACATAGATGAGATGGGAAGAGAACACTATTACTATGTGGAGGAAGAGTGACAAGAATTTTGATTTATTATAAATTGATGTTTTATCAATAAATTGGAATTATGGAGATAGATTGTAGTTTGAGACTTTATAGTTATTAAATAATGAAATATGGAATGACTCATTTGTGAGTCATTCATTTGATTAATGTTATAGTAGTATGATGGATAATATATATGAGCAGGTTTGAAGTATGATGGAGTTTTAGAGCCTTAACGTGTCGTTTGGTAGTAGTGATACATGGCGAGTTATGATGCTCTAGGTTCTAGGGTGTTACAATTAGAAATTGATTAAGAATTGCAATAACAGCGAGTAAGAGTGTGAAAGTAAGGAGGAGAGATTTTGGTCCCTTTTGTTGTAAACTAGCTATGTATTTATATGAGCAGGTGTTATAAGATATTTATGGCAAGTGTATCTTACTTAAAGATATCCATTCCTATCATATAAAGACATGGTGGAGTGAGTCTAAGGATATGATTAACTTTTCATATTTATTCTAATTGACCCTATCAAGGTTTATTTGACTCTATGATGGGCCTATTGAGTTGGGCTTTAAGGCCCACAACTAGAACGAACCCTACTATGGAGATAATAAGTAAAACTTTTGTGAAATATTATTTAATTTAAATTTAAATAACATAAAAGATAAATTTAATTTGTGTGTGTGTGTGTGTGTGTGTGTGTGTATATATATATATACATCAAATAGATAGATTGATAGATACATACATACATACATACATACATATGTAGGTACGTATGTACTTACATATACAAAAATATTGAAGCATCTTAGAAAATCATATAAAGTTTAAAGTAAACTAGTAATTCCACCAATGAACTATTTCTATTTGAAGGTAGTTAACCTAACTTCCCTATACATAGAAACCTTAGAGAATTACTAAAATCTCTCTCTCTTGCACAGGCCTTTGAGCTAATTATAATGAAAGAAATTTTTCTAATTAATCATAATGGTAGTAGTTTTGCATATTAGATAGATTATGATAAGATTTCTAGCAAGAGTTTGCGATAATTGATTTAAGGAAACCAAGATCATAGCAAAAAGGATGGTTTTAGTGTTGATGATTACAAAATGGTATGACAAACACCATTTTCAATGGAGTAATTAAGTTAGTTTATCTTTAAGCCATTTCTAATTGTCATAGATATTGTTGAAGGAAATGTCAAAAGAAAAAAAAAAGAGTAATTACAAAAGGAGGTTGCAATAATTGATTTCTTATGCATTTATATCATTCTCATCATGAGGTAAGTGATCAAAACTAGTTATATTTTACTTAATCTTAAGGAAAATAATGAAAAACAACCATTTAGTCAAATAATCTTATAATTGGTGAAATAGGCTTATAAGTTAGTAATTTAATCTTAAAAATTAACAAATTTATGAATATCAAAATAAGCATTGAATAAATATGTTGAAAAAAAGGATTGTTCGATATATTATTTCTTTTTCATTCTTGTACATATATATATTGATACAATTACATATTAAAAAGGAAAAAACAAAATCTTATTCTAAGGAAGCTAAATAATAATCCTAATAAATGTGATTCCTATTCCAACGAAACTAGATAATTGATATATAAAATTAACCGCCTAAGTAGATTTAAGTAATCAATGCATACAATCTCTATAAATATGACTTTTGCAAATATATACACAACACATGCCAAACCCTCCTCAAATTGAAGAATAAGTATGATTAGACTATCAACTCATTACTTGATGGTAATAGACAAGAAATGAAATAACTATTCTCAAAATACTTCTTATTACCTTATTTACTTGGAAATTAATTTGAGAGTTTTTAGTTCCCATGACTTTTTTATTCCATCTCTACAGGGAATAATTATTATAATATATATGATAAAATCTTTTATTCCCTCTCTATAAGAAATAAAAAGTTCAAGTAATTAGACAACTACACCACCAATTAATAATGGAAGCAAATTACTTTTGGTTATTTCCCATGAAAACCAAATAGGAGCTTGTTATATTCTTAATCTATTACTACAATTAATGAGGTGAAGTATACACTGAAACAAGTATTCTTAATAACAAAAATTCACATGAACTAAATGGTGGAATATAAATTTCTAATCTATTCTTGGTAATAGTTATTGTTAAAGTATAACTTTTCCATTAACTATCTATGCTTTTTTAGAAAATAAATGTGCTATAAGTCTTACTTTCTAGCTAAACAAAATTTTTTAGCTTAGTTGTTGATTAAGGTATTTTTGATTTTTTGAAATAAATGAATTGTGCTATTTTGATATTCTAATACTTGAGAGTCTATAGAGATTATTAATTATTCATGGTATTTAGTAGTTCAAGCCTTATGTATTTATGCTTAAGTGTAAATACATGGCAAGGTCGTCGCATTCCATGTGTAAGGATGCCATTGGGTAGGTCATTAAAAGATACTTGACCAACTCAACCTAATAAAAACTTTAGAGGGTTTGATCTTATAAGGTTTTTGGATAAGTTCTGGGAATGGTTTTAAAATTTTATAGGGTATTAGATTGAGTTTTTGGATTTATAAAAAACTATAAAGTAAATAAAAATTATAATTCATTAAATATTGCATTTTGATAAGAAGCCCTATGCCACTCTCACTTTTCACTTCTTCTCTTTCTTCTCTAATTGGAAAATTTGATTTTATGGTGTGGTGAGTTAGGTCCAATCATTAATGGGTTTAAGAAAATCCTATAGAGGCGGGTTCTAAGAATAGGGTAAAAACCTTATAAGGTTTTGAGGTGGGTTTTGGGAAGCCCTATAGGGTACTAAGTCAAGTTTAGGTTTTCCAAAACCTAGACCTACCCTAATGGCATCCTTATACATGCCTAAGTTATGGTAGTCATAGAAGTTTTTTAATTCCTAATTTCACATATTTTATTTTAATTTCTCTCTAATTTTATGAAATCACTCAATCTTCACAATTTTACTTAAGTTCATAAAAATATTTAGAAAATGATGTATTGCTCAAATGTTGATGCGATGTCTATTGTGATGGATTTGTTTTACAAATATTGAAGCTATTTACATAGTAAAATTTTCCTAACATCTTGATGTGCCTAAAAGGGGATTAAGCACAATTAAATGGAACAAAACCAACCCTAAATACAATCAATAATTTCGGTTCAACAATGTTAGGAATTTGTGAGATTCCTAATGGGCGCAATGAGATCCAAAATCAATAAATAAGGAACAAAGCCACCATAATGAATCAAATCTCTCAATACACACTAATCCAACTTGAAATATCATGTGAGCTTCAAGAATATTTAGCAAAACACAACCGTGATCCCCTTTCCACAACAAATGCTTTCATGGTTCAACATGTAAAAATAGAGGAATAGAAATCAAGTATAAAAGGAACTCAATTAAGCACACTAGTTTGAATAATATTGAATTAAATCTGACTAAGAAATGTTCCAATTCAACCCTAGATATTACACACTAGAGAAGAAAAGAAAATACAATAATTTAAAATTGATATGACTCATAATTTCAAGTGTTGCACTCGCCACAATCTCAACTCTTAAGATTGAAATTGATAAGAGGAAATTGAACTAGGAAACCCTAAGTTCTCTCATGTGAAAGTGAAGTGCTTATTATGAAAATTGGCCTCCTAAAAACCTTACTTAAGCAAGTATTTATACTTGCTCCCTTTAGGGTTAGAAAGTACACAAAATTATAACTATGCCACTTTTAGGGTAGCCGATCTTAAATGAGAATTACAAACAAAATGTAAGTGTCCCAAAAGAAATTACAAAAAAAAATTGTCCATAGAACAATTACAAAGTATAAAATATTATAAATCTTCATGAGTCAATTCTTCGAAGTGGAAGCAATCGCAGTAGGCTTTTGAATGCAAATCTGATGATGTCTCGTGGCCATCAACTAATGTAGGACATGTTGGCATCTAATGGAGAAATATTATTGTACCTGTAAGATTATTTCTCAAATACTTTTTAGACAAAAAGAAATGAAGTAAAATATGAGCGATTTGGATCATCATCCAAATCGAGTTTTGAAAACATATATGGTGTCGGAAAATTTCCCATCATCTCCTTGGGCTTTTGAAAGATTTACCCTCAAATCTAGAGGGTCATTTTTGGAATTGAACCCTGACATCTCTGTTGGCCTACTCTCCCGGCTATCAGATGTAGTAGAAGTAGTTCTGATCTGTTCCTGAAGCTAATGCACCTCAGATGGAGTCATAGGTGATAGTACTATGTAAGACCCGCCCATACTAAACATGTAGGTGTTCTTAAATCCATCATGTAACACCTGCCGATCAAACAACCAGGGTCTACCCAACAGCAAATGGAATACATGCATAGGAATCACATCACATAGGATCTTATCGTGATATTTCTGCCCAACACTCACAGGCACCTTTGCCTTTAGCGTAACATACATACTGCCGCGATTATCTAACCAATGCAAGTTATAACGGCTAGGATGTGGGCTAATAGACAAATGTAATTTGTCTACTAGTACAACATATATAACCTTCGTGCAACTATCACTATCAATGATGAGTACACAAAGATTACCTCTGATTCTGTGAGAGGTGTGAAATATGTTCTCCCTCTGAATGTCTCTAGTATAAGGAGATATGGTTAGAGTCCTGCATAATAAATTAATAGGTAGATATTGTTCACCTGTACGCTCCTCATGTGTTTCTACAGTCTGGTCATCATAATACTCTTGCAATGCTATAAGCAAATCTGTAGGCTCAGCCTATTCCTCCTCAACCTCAACATCTTCCCCAACGCCCTCCATAACAATCATCACCCTCTTATTTGGACACTGTGCTGTCATATACCCAAATCCCATGCATTTAAAGCATTTGATCTAGCGTGCTTTTCCACTAGTAGATCCGAGAACAGTCTACCTCACATCTGGTGCTATTACCTCTTTACCCTTCTTAGTAGATATATTTTCTCTGGCAGTGTTAGGAGTAGTTTTGTCCACTGCTCTCACTGTCTCACCTACTGCCTTTGTCCCTCTTGATTGACCGTCAGCTGCTATGGGTCTGGTAGTAGTATTGGGCCTACTACTCGGAGCCTTGAACAAATTGGACCTCCTTTGCCTCTCCACTTTCAAGGCTAACTGAATAGCCTCATTAAGTGTACTATAGTGTTGTAGCTCAATAACACACGCTATCTCATATTTTAGACCAGAGACAAAGTGCGCTAGGGTTTGTTCTAGAGGTTTGATTAACCCACATCTAATCATGAGGGTTTCAAATTCCTGCACATAATCATCCACTGTTTTGTTGTAGTTACATAAACAATTTCTGTTTGTAGTGCTAAAAAATAAATCTTTTTCTCAACACCCTTTTCATATCCCTCCATGTTTGAATCTCAGCCTCCCCATCCCTACGCCTGCTAATAATCAAATTCTTCCACCATAGTGCAGTGTATCCTGTAAACTCGATAGCAGCCAATCAGACTCTAGTATTATCATCGATCTCATAACATTCAAAGAGACCCTCAACCTTGTCCTTTCAGTCCAAATAATCATCAGCTAATCCCTTGCCATCATAAGAAGGCATCTATAACTTCACATACTCCAATCTTCGAGGTGGCCTGAAATCCCTATTTTGATATAGATTAGCCCCAAAGTTGTCATCCCTTTCTTCCCTATAAGTATGACGATCCCCTTCCATCCTTCTATTTAGATTTCCATCTCCACTACTCTATCTCTCTGAAGGTTCTGTGGAGCTACCCAAGGTGGTGCCTGAAGATTTACCACTGGTGGTTATTGTAATGTCATCCCATCAATCCTAGTTGCCAAAGTAGCAACTATGGTAGTAAGATCCTGGAGCTATTCTTCTAAAGTCCTCCTACATGCAATATTATGATCCTGCCCTCCACTAACATAGCTATTGGCTTCATTGCCAATTCCCCCATTCACACTTTCGTTGGACATGTTGTGATTTGAGAAGTAATCCCATAAATTTCAACACACTTCTTCAACAACACCAACCCACACGTTTAGCAACCACAATAATGCAATAGCTCACGTTTCAAAAAGAATTATAAGTACAAGAAAATAATTTAGTACTCCAAGTAATGTTTAATAAATGAAGTACACACACAGCTACTTTTAAGTAGTTAAAATTAAATTCAACTACAAGTGCTTAAGTAACTAATCAATTACTTTCACACTTTAATGACTTGTTTAAATTCAAATTCTACTACTCAAACCTTCCTTTTCTTGCCTTGATTCCACACTACAAATAACCACAATGTGCAGCACCTCAACAAATACAAAATAATCAAAATCCACCGCCACTCTACTACTCTTACTCATAGTTCCACCAATTTACGCCGCTAACTACAATTTACTATATTACACACACTAAATGCACATACTTTTCACTAAAATTTACAAAACACAACACCTCATACACACTCCTTTTACACACATTACAGCACATACATATACATTCTTCTACACTTCAACTTCTCCACTTCGATTTAAATTGCAAACCGCAACTTCAACAATAAAGGCAACTCAAATTTCAAATTCAAAATGAGCTCAATAAGTGCAAGATTCCACAAATGGTAAGAAGCTATTTCAAAATCAAATGACACACAATTAACTATGACTTAATGTGTGTTTTGAAATGTCAAATTAACTTCTTAATGTACACGTCAATTCTGATTTCAAATCTGAAAATGATAATTGTGATTCCTCTAATTTCCAAAAATGCACACACTACACAATTCCAGTTCACAATTGTAACCCTTCCACAATTGGTAAAAAGTAATTTCAAATTCAAATAACCATACATTAACTTCTTTAATCTTAATGTTTGTTTTGAAAATCAAATAATTTCCAAATCTTCCACACTACTCAAATATGGAAATGCTCAATTACTCTTCTAATTTTCCAAAATAAATAATGTAAGAATCACAATTTTTCCCCCTACACAATTACACTTTCGAAATTGCATTCAAAATGCACTACTTTCCTCTTCCTCTACGGTGAAGTCCACAACATAGGAGCTTCAACAAGTAATCAAAACTCACTCCAACATGCAGCAAATTCAACTTCTACTTAAGATAATTTATGCCACCTCAAACAATTATAACAACAATTTCAATTTACTCCTAATTTCGGAATTGAAGATGTAAAAACATGAACCCTAAATTTTCGAAATTTAAATTCAAACAACCCTTCTCACAACCTCAAGCTCTGATACCAAATTATGATGTGCCTAAAAGAGGATTAAGCACAATCAAATGGAATAAAACCAACCCTAAATACAATCAACAATTTCTGGTTCAACAATGTTAGGAATTTGTGAGATTCCCAATGGGTGCAATGAGATCCAAAATCAATAAATAAGGAAAAAATCCTCCACAATGAATCAAATCCCTCAATAAACACTAATCCAACTTGAAATATCACGTGAACTTCAAGAATATTTACCAAAACACAACTGTGATCCCCTTTCCACAATAAATGCTTTCACGATTTAACAACATGTAAAAATAGAGGAATAGAAATCAAGTATAAAAGGAACTCAATTAAGCACATTAATTCGAATAATAATGAATTAAATTTGACCAAGAAATGTTCCAATTCAACCCTAGATATTACACACTAGAGAAGAAAAGAAAACACAACAATTTGAAATTGATATGACTCACAATTTCAAGTATTGCACTCGCCACAATCTCAACTCTTAGGATTGAAATTGATAAGAGGAAATTGAACTAGGAAACCCTAAGTTCTCTCATGTGAAAGTGAAGTGTTTGTTCAGAAAGTTGGCCTCCCAAAAACCCTACTTAAGCAAGTATTTATACTTGCTCCCTTAAGGGTTATAAAGTACACAAAATTACAACTATGCCACTTTTAGGGTGGCTGGTCCTAAATGAGAATTACAAACAAAATGAAGGTGTCCCAAAAGAAATTACAACATAAAATAGTCCATAGAACAATTACAAAGTACAAAATATTATAAATCTTCATGAGCCAATGCTTCGAAGTAAAAATAATCGCAGTAGGCCTTTGAATGCAAATCTGATGATGTCCTGTGGCCATCAACTAATGTAGGACATGTTGGCATCCCATGGAAAAATATTATTGTACCTGTAAGATTATTTCTCAAATACTTATTAGATAAAAAGAAATGAAGTAAAATATGAACGATTTGGATCATCATCCAAATTGAGTTCTGAAAGCATATATGGTGCCGGAAAATTTCCCATCACATCTCTTTATGTAAACCTTGAGAATTTCATGAGTTAAGATGCAAATTGCCTAAAGAAAACTTGAGGATATTCTTAAAATTGAACAGAAAACCTAACCCTTTGTCCTAAAGACTACCTTAACCTAACTTAACAAGTGAAATAAAACCGTAAAACTAAGAATTGAAACCTTAATCAAACCTAAACCCTAAAAGTATTACCTCCCTAACCTTAAACCTAAAAATGAAAACCTTAAACCTTAAAATAACCAAATGACACCCTAAATTGATCTAGAAATTGTAAGTTAACAATCCAAAACCCTAAATTAAGAGATGGACCTCAAAACCACTAATCAAACTTAACTTTTATCAAAGGCCTTAAAACCTTAAATTGAAGTGCAAAACTTAAACCAAACCCTAAAGTCATAATAATCCCATGAAACACCTTAAATCATTCAATTAAACATAACTAGGGCTAAACCACCAAATATTATTAGTGAAATAAAATTGATGAAATCAACCCCTAAATGGTGTGTACAAGGCCATAAAACAAGACCATTTCTAAATTAGTTACAAACCAATTAAACTAACTAAACTATGCTAAAAATACCTTAACTAACCTAACTAGAAACCAACTCAAGTAACAAGACCATTTATGTTACCTATTTGTTGTGCATTCCAATAGGTACACTTGTCAGTTTTTACAGGATGGTGGATAAATTCGTTAAAGCTTAGTTTGTGGGTTATTCATGGACTTACATAAATTAAAGAAGTACCGATCTAATAAGTGCTCCATGAAAGCGAAGAACCGACCATTTTAAGGGTTTATTTGTAATTGTCTTTTGTTGCTTAAGAACCGGTCATTTGTTGGTTTTATTTGTAATTTGGTTTTTGTTGTTTTTACCCTAATTGGAGCAAGTATAAATACTTGTTAAGTAGGTTTTAGAAGGGACTTTTGAATGTTAGAAAATCTGCCTTTTTGTACCGTGGAGAGTTCCATCCTCACACTTCCTATACTTTTATCAATTTTAATTGAAATTATGGTGAGTTGGCTTAAGAACTATTGTGAGTTATATCAATATTTCTTAAGTTGCTTCCAATTATTTCTAGTGGGTCATATCTAGTTGTAGTTGGTTGTTTTACTTTGTTCTTGTTCACATGATTTAGGGCTCCAATTTTCAAGTTTGGTTCACGCCCAATGTGATTTGGAATTTGGTTCATCTTTGTGTTATCCTTTATATATCTTACAATTGTAGGTGATCCTCATCATAATTTGGCATTAGAGCAATTTGGTCACACAATTAAGGTTCACGTGGTAACAGTCATCATGCTATTTGGTAGACTTAGTTTGGTTTATTCATCAATTGGCTTTATGTTCTTGCAATTAGATTGCAGGCACATCACTAATTCTAGAACAGAATCAAGTAATCCTAAATCCAAGCTGATAATCAATGACAATCGATTCCAATAATCAAAATGACGAACAAGAACACAAGATGAACCTAAACCCTTACTAGATATGACGCACCAACAAAAGAGTAATCCTAGTATGGATTAGTTGATATGACGCACAACAATCCAATGCCGTTACTCACCACAATACACAAGATTGATAAAAGTATATGAAGAACAAACTTCACTGTATATATTTCTCAAAATGTCAAAAGTCCCTTCATTCTTACAATGCAAAGCTATTTATAGGAATCGGGAAAAAAAAACTCGAAATTACATAAAAACAATGTAAGCTGCTGGCCTTGAATCATGCACCATCAGCCTTCGAAACTTAAGCCGCTGGCCTTAGAGACTTAAGTCGCTGGCCTTGAGGGCCGGCCTAAATGGTAAAGTCGCCGACCTTGATGGCTGGCCTATCTTCTACGTTGCCGACCTTGAAGGCTAGTCTAAAGGGGTAAGTCGCTGGCCTTAAGTAGGTCTACCATTGGCTCTTGTGAGTTGAATCTTCCATCAATTGAATTTGTAAAGGACATGATTTAATTCCCATCAATTCCTTCTTTATTATATTGGTTATCTTTTTAACGAGTTCTTTATCTATGTCCTCATTTTTTTTTCTTCTATTCAGATAGCTTGTTCTCAAACTATGGAGAATGATCTTGTGAAGTAAATAGTGAGTGTTTGCTTGATAATTCATTAGCTTGATTATAAGAGATAAGAGCTTCCAAAATTATATTAAACTAGTTAAAGAGCCTACACAATGTGTGGATAATAGTTTAAATAATGATTGTATAGAGGGTTGAAAATAGTATATAAATATATTAGGCTATACCCAATAATTATTTAGCTTAACTCATTAAATTAGGTGATAGGGCCTAGTAAGTTTAGTTTAATTGTTGGGATGATAATCTAAGCTTAAAAAAAAAAAGCCTAGAGTATAATTGAAATTAGAAAAATTCAAGCTAAGTTATATTTGTTAGTTGTCATAAACTATTTATATTTCCCACCTATAGCATTCTCCATTTCTTATTTATTGCCTATTTTATTTATTTTTCAATCCCACCTAGAGTATTGTTGAATAGGCTTGAATAAAAGTTGCGTGCGTTCTATATATTTTTTAAAATTAATTGCCTATGTTAATTATTTATTGAATTGTAATTAGACCACCAAAAAAAGATGCTAAAAAAAATCTCTAAGTGACAATACACTCAATAAAAGCCAAGATGGACTAATTAAAACAAAATGTCATGAAAGATACCTTAAATATCTTGACACACATACATTACACATGTAAAGGTAGAATTTTTAGAGATTGAGCCTTTTGCACTGTAATACCAAACTTCTCTTTCATGCTCATATTCTCTAGTGTAACACCATTTTCAAGCTTCCAATCAAAACAATTCACAAGTGAACCCACCATCAAGTGTAGCATTTTGATTGCTAATGGCAATCCAGGACATATCCTCCGACCACTGCCAAACGGAATAAAATCAAAGTTTTGTCCCTTTACATCTAGTTTAGACTCCAAAAACCTCTCTGGCACAAACTCATTTGGTTTATCCCAATTTGTTGGATCTCTCCCAATAGCCCATGCATTGACTAGGACTTGTGCACCTTTGGGGATCATAAAGCCACCGACTTCTACGGTGGAATTGGCTTTACGAGGGAGGAGGAAGGGGGCTGCTGGGTAGAGCCTGAAGGTTTCTTTCACTATTGCTTGTAAGTAGGGTAATCGAGAGATAATAGATTCTTCAATGACATTGCCTTTACTAATGACAACTTCAAGTTCTGCTTTTACCTTTGATAGTTTGTCCGGGTTGCGAAGCAACTCTGTCATTGTCCACTCTACTGTGCTTGATGTGGTGTCAGTTCCGGCAACTAATAGATCCTGAGATGGTTAGGATTGTAATGAGCAATGAATCATTTTCAACAAACAATTTTCATAGTGTGTAATACCCAATGAATATTTGTTTCTAATTTTGGTGCCATTTTGATGAGGAATTCCACTCAATGAAGAAAAAGGCACTTTAAGCTTTTATCTCATCCTTTTCTTTGTTTGCTAAGAGATTTTTAGTTTATTTCACTTTGAATATATTTGAATGCAAATACAAGACGGGAATGAAAAAATATTCTTAAGATCTTGATTCCTTGAAAAATCTCATAACTAATTGAAGCATATAAAAATGTCATTGTGAAACTTTTTAATAACTGTTTTGAAGCAAATTTTTTACCTTTTTGTTGAAAATATAGATATATAAATAAATGTTTTTTTTTTTAATCATCCTCTTGAATGGTATTGGAAAACATCTTAACAATTTTCTTATAAAGAATTAAGACTCGTAAAACAATTTGTTATCCTCTGCTTCTATAATTTTTTTTTTCTATATGTTTCCTGAACTTTATTTATTATAAAGATGTAATTAGTTTTAAAATGATAAAATAACTTTTTTCTTTTTTTCCCTCGAAACGCCATATCACAGTTAATGATAATGACCCCATCAGTAGCTAATGTAACTTGCTTTCGCTTTGAACAAGTCTCCCTCCACACCAGCTCTATCTGGTTAATGAAATTATATGTATGTCATACGATTTTTGTATGTTTTACATGCAATTTATAATTTATGTACAGATTTAAATTGTATTGCAATTACATATTATTTTATAATGATATTTTAGAAATTAATTTGATCCAAATCTTATTTTAAAAAATAATTTTTAAAAGAGGGACGAATTGATCTAATATATTTGTAGCCTATACACCAATAAGCTTTTAATTACTGGATATTAGTTAATTTGATAAGAAATTATTTTTAAAAAATTATAAAAATAGAAATAAAAAATCATAAAAATAGCGCCTGGGACATGCAAATCCATCTAACGCTTGGATATTTTATTTTTTTCCCCAAATCTAGCATTTGGGTCATCTTCCATTTTACGACCTCCTTTGTATCCTCCTTCAATTTGGTCCCACAGGCCTAGTGCGTGTACCTAAGGGCATCTTCTGAGCAAAAGCCAAAATAAGCTAAAGATTTGTTTTGTCCATGTAAGAATTATCTCTCACAAAGCATCCAAACTTCACCACTCAAATTTCAATGGTTGAGTTATGAAAATAGGAATGTGAACGAATATTAAATATTGAAATCACTATATTCTAAATTTCCATCCTTATGTTAAACAGATCCGGTTTAAATTTATCTGTTCTATTATAATGATAAAAAAAAAACGAAATGAATAAATTTTTTTCATGAGCTCGCATAATATGTAAATTAATTACCATAATGAGGTGCTTCATTAGTGAGAAGTCCATATCCTGGCTCTTGTCTTCACAAAGATCAAGTAAAGTGTCCAACATATCATTGGCGGAACCGGAACCTGAACCGGATGTTTCTCTCACTTGTACTCTCTTCTTGATCATCTCATCAATCACGTCAAACAATTTGCCAAACAAAACCGTCATTCGTCGTCGCGAACCTTGTGGATCAAGCCTCTTTAGCACTGGAAAATAGTCGGCGATATTCGGTTTGCCAGCTTCAACCATAATGCCCCAAACAATTTCCTTGAACTCCCTAGCAGACGCAGATTTGGGATCCGACAAGTCAACGGAAAAAAAGGAGTTAGACAGCAAATTCAGAGTCGTAACAAAAGCTGCCTCTCCGACATCAACCGGCTCACAATTCCTAGCGGATTCTCCAACTCGAGCAATCATCTCTTGGATTTTCTGGCGACGGAGGCCTTGGCTGCAGTCGAGCTTTCTCGCGGCGAAAATATGGACGTTGCAGATTCTCCTAAGGCTTCTCCAGAGTGGAGCAACCGAAGCCCAAGGCATACCAAGCTCGTCATGACCAAAAGATGTGGCCGAATCTGGGATCATTCGGTTGGAGAATATGGTGTCATGGGTTTGTAAGATTTCTTTGGCTAGTGATTTGGAGGAGATGACAACAGTGGTTATGCAACCGAGTTCTAGTCTCATGATTGGGCCGTAAGTGGCGGCTAGGTTTGCAAGGGACCTGTGGGGAAGAGTCCCAAGGGCAAGGAGGTTTCCGATCAGGGGAGCTGGTGGTGGTCCTGGTGGGAGATTTACAGGAGATTTGTGGTTTCTTTTCCTAAGAAATAGGAGTGCTTGGATGCAAACGTACAGGAGGTATAGGCAGAGAGCAAAAGCTAGTAAATCCATGTTTTTTTTCTCACTTTAGGAAACACTAGGCACTTTCCAAGGTTTATTGTGAACAAATGTTGAGAGCTTTAGCTGTTTATCTGACGTCTGAGTTGATTCCTACCCGCTTTTTAATGTTGTCGTAGTTGTCACAAGTCAGAAGAGACAGGAGCAACTTCTGGATCATAATTAATAATTGATTCTTATAGACAAAATATCTTGCATGTGACTGGTGCAGGTGCATATATATTTATTTGTGCGAAACATGAGGGTTTATCTTCTTCTTCTTCTTTATTTATTTTTTTTAAGCCTAAATAGTAAGATTTATTATTATTTGATGTATCTTTAGCATTCTCTTTCTTATTAGTATATTCATTTGACGTATATATTTTTAAAATTTGCATGTTTCCCATGAAACAAATAAATATTCGATTAGCCAAAACTAAAAGAAAGTGTCATTTTCATGAAGATTTCAAGGTCATTGACCTAGCGTCTCATGTAAATAACAAATCTTATAATATTGAGTTGTTCAGTGTACTTTCATTAATAATGTGATGAAGCCTATTCCCAAAAATATTGATTGAGATATAAATTTTAAATTGACCGTTACTTACAAACTCCTTGTTATATCATGACCATTCAGATCTAGATCAATTTAGCCTGTACGATTTAACTCTATTTTAACTCCGATCTAGTCCCATCAACTATTGGCCCCTTCTTATTTATGGATCAAATGCCCATACTTGCTTAATAAATACATGTTAGAAATAAATAGCAATCAACCGAGCTATAAGTAAAATATTATTTTCCAAGCCTAAATAATATAGAAAACAAATAAACTGAGCATGTGCATACATGCATATATATTTGAAATACCACAAAAAATGGTTTTAAAATAAAGACTAATTAGTCATTTCTTTATTGAAAGGATATAGATTGAATGTTTTATGTAGAAAACTAATGATAAAAAAGAAGAAGAAGAAATGTTAAGTAACCTCTCTTTCTCTCTCCCTCTCTCTTGGATAGTGTTACCACTTACCTACACTAGGGTCTCTACATGTGTTCTTATTGGAAAATCCAATGTGTGGGGATAAGACCATTTCCCTTTTCACCTTTACTATTTGAAAATATAATTTACATAAGGTAGAATGGTTAACTGAATATGTAAAGAGACTTTTGAGTGGGTGGCATGTGTTGGTGTATTAAGGTGTATAGTGTTGTCGCATGGTGCCCTATTGATCAAGTGCATTCCATGTTTGGCCATATGTTAGGGTTAGTATCACTGAAAACCTTAATTTAGAGTTTTCTCTTAGAACATGGCTTCATCTATTTTACGCTTTAAATCTTCTAAAAGTTGAAGTTTGGGGTTTATAATTAAGATTATACAATCATTAATTCTTTGGTTTTTATTTGATTTGGGGAGGGAATAGTAAGACTTTCACGTTTTAGATAGCTTTGGGGTGAGGGACTCAATTGAGGGTGCTTTAGGTGAGTCCCTAACATTTGGGAAGAACTATGGAGAATTGTTGCCAAGGCGATCAACTAGACCATAAGCTCGGGTGGTTAATGACCTTGAGCCTTTAGCCCACCACTTTCACCTGATGGCTGACCATGTCAAGGAAAAGAAAGTCTTACTTAAACATTTTTGTTCTGTAGTAGACTAGCTTGATCGATTTTTCAATTTTTTAGGCTTAGGAATGTGATTTTAAATATTTTCAGGATTTTAAATCAATTTTTTGCATATGCTTGTTAAGACCTCTAAACAATAGTTTTGTTGATAATAAAAGAAATTATGTTATTTCAAACATTTTTATTTGAGTGTGTAGATTATTTAGGAAACAATTTTCTTATTGATAAAGTTTAATTAGAAGCTCCATCATCAATAGATGAAGTACATGCACAGTATGTTTTGAAAACAAATAAATAAAAGGATGAATTTGAATTTGTGAAAAGGATTAGAAGCAATAGTTAAAGATTAAAGAAATTTGAATCAGAATGAATTCATTGGAAACTGTCAAAACTTAACTTAATAGAAGAACTAACCAGATCAAAAGTAATTGGATTCAAAACTTAAGTAAGAACCTATATAGAATTTAGTGAGTCAGAATCAGTTATCAAAACCTTATTATTGAAAGTTGGATATAACTTAATATGTCATTGTTGAAATCAAGCAAGGATTGGTTATTTAAATGAGCAAGATAAGTTGAATTCGTGATACACATCTATTGGTTAGATATATTTGGGTAATATATTTAACTAGTTCCATTAAAAGTTGAATTTAAATATCATGGATATTTCTATTTCATGTAGATTAGTTGGAAGATCAAAATTAAAATAATAAAGGAAAGTAAATCATTTCTTCAAGGACATGAAAAGCAAGATTATGAGACATTTACAAAATGATTACCAATAGTTAATGCAGTTGCTAATGATTACAACCAAACATTTCCTATTTTCTATTGAAGGAATAAAGTAAGGGATACACCTTATCAAGTTATTTTAGGATAAGAACGAAGAATTAAAGTCAAATTTGATGAGGCTACGATCAAGGAGAATTAAATTAAAGATCTTACATCAATAATCTCAAATTGATTGTTGAAATTCGTTTGTAAATAAGCATGTCTTTTTTCAGTAGAACAAGTTGAGAACAAGACAATATACAACTTACACAAAAGCACTTAAAGCAATCAAGTTTTTATATTGTATTTCTATTTGAGTAGTAAATTTGTAAAGGAGTTAAATTTTGTTTTCCTCATGATTGTATTCATTTTTTAGAAGTTGTTGTGTGATCAAGAGATTACATTTGTTCACTATAGTTTTGTAGGTTAGCTTTAGTAGAAGTTAAGTGAGATAAAGTAGTGGGTGACTATGCTTTGTTGTGGTAGACTATTGTAACTTTTATGTTTTAGAATTTTGATATAGTGGATAAAGATGATAAAATCCCTAGCAAGTGAAGGTTGAAAGAGTGAACTGACATACAAAGAAAAACTAGTATAAATCATTTGTCCCCTCTTCTCATCCCTACACTTTTTTTTATTTTGTTGCAATTTATTTACTTTCACTATTATACTTAGTTGATTTCGGTTTCTTAGTAATCAAAACGTGTTATTTCCAAATAATTTTGGGAAAGTTTTAAAACTTATAAGAATCAATTCACCCCTTTCTTGATTGCTAATCTAGGACTAATAATGGTAATCGGTTTCAATTACAAGTTACCTCTTGTAAAGTTTAGTAAGAAAATTTCAAGAAAGAGAGATGTTGTTAGATGTTGCTTATATGTGCGGAAAAGAAAACAAAACCTAATTTATATTTGATTCTCTAATTGATTTAATCACTCATCATTTGAACTCTATACAAGCTTTTATCACTTATCTTGTCCCACTACACACATTATACTTCAATAGCTCGGTTTATATAGTTAGGTTATAATAAAAAATTTCATTTATTACAAAAGCCTATGGATTAATATACAACTATTAGAATAAGTTGCCATTTGATGACTTAAAAATATTTGATGGTAGAGATTTTGAAGAGGAAAATCCGATGGTAGGAAATTAATTCATAAATTATTTTATGATCTTAATTTGGAGACTTCTTTTTTATCCCAACACCTTTCCATGAATCAAAGGACTAACAAATTCCAATTTAACTAATGAAAGTTATAGCCAAAATATCATATTAAAACCAAAATGAATGAAGGGATTGTATTCAATTTTATCCCTAGTCCTAGCTACCACACTATTTGTAATGTATAAAAATTATATATATTTGTAAATATCTCTCCAAGGTTTATTGTGAACATATGAGAACTCCTACTATTTATTTAATATCTAAGTTGACTTCTAATATTTCTTTTTTCTTTTTTTAATAAAACGGTTTTCCTAGTTATCAATTGTTAGAAGAAAATATGGACAGATCCCTTCATAATGATTACTTCATAACATAGCTATATATATAATATTATTATTTTTGTTTTAAGTACTGATGGAACTTTTTATTTATGGAATTGAAATGATACGTCTTCTTTTTCTCTTTACAAGCTAGATAATATATCTATTAGAATTCCATCAGTAGGTGGTCTAGAAGGCTTAGTGTTTATCAAAAATAAAAAAAAATCATTTTCCAATATTAATTACTTAATTTATAAATGAATAAAACTAGTAAAGGTTTTTTCCATTTTATAATTTTTTTACTAATAATTGATATTCATCATCATTTTTTGACTTATTATTGTTTAGCGTATGTTTAACATTCTCTTCCTTTTCCATTGCGTTCCCAATAAACTTCCCCAATTGAGGTTAGTGATAGTGTTGCTCACAGTACTTGTACATAATAAAAGTGTGTGCTTGTTTGATATGAATATTTTGGAAAATTACATATTTTACATGAAGCATATAAATATTTGAACCAAAACTTAAATAAAATTACTATCTTTAAAATTTTTATGTGCAAACTACTTTTTTTTTTTTTTAAGTTAAAGTGTCCATGGAATTGCAAATAAAAATTTGAATTATAATAGTAATTTTTAAAAAACAACAAATGTAAATATAAATTAATATTTTATGTACTATTAAAAAAATTATCCAATCAAATATTTAATACATTTAGTGATGGACATTAATGGAATTTTTTATTCATTTATTAATAAAATATTTAATTAATTTCTAATTGATAGCAATAAAATATTTAATTCATTTACGAATGAATATTATAATATATTATCTAAAAACACAAAAAATAAAACTCTTTCTCTATCACATTAAATTGATTTTATGTATTTAAGTAAGAAGGAAATAATTACATATGAAATAATAAATTATAATATAATTAATTCCATGATTAAGATGAGGAACTCTCAATTGAATGTGATGGATTGTTTAAATATAAATGGGTTAAATTAAACTGTAATTATTTTGAGAATATAACTTCAATGAAGTTTTTATTATATATATATATGATTTAAGAGGAATTATTGAATAACATCACACTTTGAAATTATTTAAGCAATTCAAGTTTTCCAAAATGAATGTTTCATAATATCTTATCATTTGACTATTATTTCCATAGCTTACAAATAATGAAATGACTCTACATTAATATATATATATATATATAAAAGAAGAGCTTCATGAAAGGGATAAAATGGATTAAAAAATTATGTAAGCATTTATTGAACATTCAATGGAAAGGGAAAAAAAAGAAAGAATAGAAATTGATGTAAAAAGTAATTCTAATACTAATGGTTCATCCTTTCTTTATTATATTAGTTATCTTTTGAATGAGCTCTTTATCTATGTACTCTCTTTTTTTTTTCTTTTCTTTAGATGGCTTGTTCTCAAACTATGGAGAATGATCTTGTGAAGTAGATAGTGAGTGTTTGCTTGATAATTCATTAGCTTGATTATAAGAGAAGAGCTTCCAAAATTATATTAAACTAGTTAAAGAGCCTATGCAATATGTAGATAAGAGTTTAAATAATGATTGCATAGAGGACTGAAAATATAATATAAATATATTAGGTTAAGCTCATTAATTATTTAGCTTAACTCATTAGGCTAAGTGATATGGCCTAGTGAATCCAGTTTAATTATTGGGGAGATTAAAGGAGAATTAGCTTAGTGGACTCAGAAGATGGATCATTGGACCAATTGTTTGCATCCAACTTTTTTTTGGTAAACTCATGTACTTATGAGGAAGGCCACTAGCCTAAGGCATATAGAAAGCACATTAGAATATCCTAGAATGAGCAGACTTTATCTTATTTGTTGATCATTAAGGTGATCTAACGAATGTCATCAATATTAAGAATCTATAAATACTCAGCCTTTTCTCCTCTTTAAAGCGGATTCCAGATTTAGAAGAGATAAGAGAAATGGCGCTCCATTGAGAATTATCTACTCTTAAATATCAAATAGGAGTTCAGGCAAAAAAGGGTCTTTATTACTCAAGAACCACAAGGTTGATGCCTAAGGTCTCCTTAGCTCCCCTGTTTGTCACATGTACATTTGAGACTCTTGAGATTACTTGTTCCTCCTCCCTGCTACTTTCTCCCTAATCATTCCATTACGCGCTATCTCTACATCATTTCTTTGAAGTCACATGCAGTATGGTACTAGCGTGATACTCATGTGACTACTCCAGCCAAAACCCCCTAGCTACATCATTTCTCTTATCTCTTTTAAATTTGAAATCCCTTTTGATGAGGACGAATGATTGAATATTTATATACTCTTGAGCCTGATGACATTCATTAGATCACCATAGTGATCAACGAATGAGACGAAATCTACTCCTTTAAGGTTATCTTAATAAGCTTGCTATAGGCTCAAGGCTAATAGCCTTCCTCATACGTGCATGAGTCTATCTAAGAAAGGTTAGATGTAGACAACCAATCCAACAACCTTTGTTCTGAGCCCACCAAATCAATTCCCCCTTAGTCATCCCAACAATTAGACTAGACACATTAACCCTATCATCTAGCCCAATGGGTCAAGCTAAATAATTAATAATCTTAGCCCAATATAGTTATATAATATTTTTAGCCCTCTAACGAATTATAATTTTTGTTCTTTTGAAAGCAACAAAATAAATATAATTCGATGTTTCTATATATTATAAAAAATACTATTTAATGAAATATTCCATTCATTTATTAATAGAAGTTAATGAGATTTTAATACTTTTATTAATAAATCTTTAATTAATTTCTAGTAGATATTAATGAAATTTTTAATTCATTTATTGATTTAACGTTGATAAAGCATTTGAAAAGACAAAACACCTTCTGTAAAAGCTTTAATAAAGTAAATGTTTTCATAACACGTGAGTTTCATACTCTAGAATGACTAATGGAAAGTTATGAGGTTAAAATACATTAAGAAATTAACTATGATATGAAGTGCCATTAATGGAGACAAAAGACTTTCCTTTTTTTAACTTTTCTTATATAGTTACACAATCACTTTATATATGTTTTTAATATGTATATTGGTCATAGTTTGTCATTAATGAATTGTTTAGAGCAAAATGTTTAATGTAATATATTCGTTTTCAAATAAAAGACAATATAGCTATGGTACTTTCCATAAACATATTAATTATCAATAAATATGCATCCTTTGATTATGGCATAATGTTATATATTTTTTTTAAATTTTCTATAAACTAACTTTCTAGCTATAGTAAAATGTAATTATTTTCATTTATAATAATTTTGACCTTAGGATAATATATTTACATACATAATTTTCAACATTTCATAAGAGAAAAGATTGTTAAATGAGTATAAAATTATTGAATACGTTTATAAAATTTTGTATTTGAATAATTTAAGAAATAGCATGCACAAATAGAATTTAGATTTCAACTTAATATTTTTTTATCATGATATTATCTATATGTTCGAAATTTAAATCTCAAAAAAATGTGAAATTATTCCATTGGTCCTATCCCATTCAATTTATTACATTCTATTTAATTTCTTTTAAGGATCTTATACCATTGTTTCCCACATTTTATGATAAGAAACAAAAGCTATAATACGAAGCGTGTCTAATAGAAATAGTGAGTATAAACCTTTCCTGTTTTTTACATTTTCTCATAGTATTTACATGATGAAATATTTAGTGAAGTATTTAATTCTTTTACTAGCACACACTATAACATATTATACAAAAATACACACAAAACTCTCTCTCTCTCTCTCTCTCTCTCATATGTATATATATTGTCGAGTCAAATTTTTATTTTTTTTATTTTCCTAATGATTTATACTAGACCTTATGGTCAATCTAATATAAGTCCCGACTTGAACTAAGAATTTTGTTTTATTTTGGAGTTGCCACCTAACTGAAGTTGGGAGAGATTATTGAATTAGGACTAATTGAGCAGATTAATCCTAATTTAGACAACTAGTCAGCGAGATTTCCTCTTTTCGTCTTTGTGAAAAGAGGAAAGGGCAAACCAGAGTTTTTGGACTTGGAGACTAACCTATTAAAACCTTAAAGTTACCACCTTATTCTTTTAAAAAACCCAAACCCTATCCTAATGTCTTTTATTTTTATTTCTAAGTGATAAAAATTATTTTTGTTTCCCTATGATTAACCTACCTCTAATATCATTATTTTTTTATATTCTATATTTTTATTTTTTTTGTTTTGGTTATTATCTTATTATTATTATTTTTATTTTATAATTTTTATTATTTTATCTACCCTAAAACTAAACATAAAAATAAATAAACTAATCTAAACTATTTATTTATTTATTGTGATAAATAAATAAATAATAAGTAAATAAGTAAATACAATAAATAAATAAATAAATAATAAAAAACGAAAAATCCAACTTACCTGGATTCGGATACAGTGCATGGGTCGGGTCAGGTTGAATTGGGTCGAATTAGGCCGAATCGGGCGGTGGTCGGAGATCGTCACAGGTGGCATTACGACGTCCGTTTCTATTGATTAGGGGGTGTTTCCAACATTTCTGAGGACGAGGGATTCGATGGTGGTAGTGGATTTCTCCAAAAGCCTCTCCAAGTGGTGGTTCAAAGAGGTGGTTGGCGATCGTGGGTCGCGTGAACTTTGGCGGCTTCGATCTCTCTTATTTTCTCTCCTTTCTCTCTTCTGATTCATGCTTTGCCTTCCCCACATCGTGCCTATTTATAGGCACCAGAAATCAAGATAGATAAGCTCGGATTTCCTTCGATTGGGATGAATCAAATTTACGGTTGAAACCCTCCTCCGATTTACCTTTGATTCATGTAAATCTTAGATTTTGTTGTGATTTGATTTCATTTGGATAATGTATATCTTGTTTTAGTTAAAGATTTAGTGGATTTGTGTAAAAAATCGAATAAAAATGGCCAAATTATGTTTCTTCTCCTCGCTGGCGACGATCTCGGACGAAGAAGAAGACCACGTGCCCCGGGGTAATGCTTCGTGTCGTCCAATTGGTGGCTGACACGTGTCCTGGGTGAGAAAAAAATTGCAAAACACGGAATTTGCTTCCCCTGCATTTCGAACCTGCAACCTGACCCCTTCCCCACGCGCATGGCCATGGCTCGAACCAACTGGGCTAACCCACTTACTCGTTTTTTTTATTTACGTAAATTGTATATATGCAATGCAATTTTTATTATTTTTGTATTATTTTTAAATTCAAAAAATTTGTAAAAATTATTTAACTCCTTTTCTTATTATTTCTACCATTATTTTCCAAAATTGATGTATTTTCCCTGTTTATTTTATTTTTTTGAATATTTTTCCTATTTTTGCTAAATTAGAAGAAAAATTGTAAAAAATGAAAAAATTCAAAATTGACCATTATTAATTCTTAGGGTAAAAAATGGAGTGTTTACAACTGCCCCTCTTTGTGGTAAAGTTTGGAAAACTTAACTACAAAGATGAGAACGACACCATTTTTGCCTATTGATTGAATGGATAACGCCCTGGTTTTGGCTAGTTATCTAGAATTCGGTCTTTAGTAGG
>JBBMOL010000813.1:0-67054 GCA_037954665.1 Laguncularia racemosa
GCACGAATACCCCCCGGGATCCCATAAAAACCCTTCCGAATTTAAAAGCGTGCTTGGGCAAAGAGCAGTACGGGGAAATAGGTAAACCTCCTGGGAAGTCCTCGTGTTGCACTCCTTTCGTTTTGGGTCGTAGGAAGCAAGAATTTTAGATGGGAAGCGCGGTGTTTTAGATTTCCTTTTTCCCGCTTGGCCCCTCCTTTTTCGGTATCCTCCTCCCTCCCGTTGCGGCGAGGGGCCCGCGCAGCCGGTGGGGACGGTCCACCTTCGAGAGAGGAAGCGAAGGATAACGCAGAGCGGCGCGAACCACAAAGCGGGTGCGATCATACCAGCACGAATACACCGGATCCCATTAGAACTCCGAAGCTAAGCGTGCTTAGGCGAGAGCAATACTGGGATGGGTGAGCTCATGGGAAGTCCTCGTGTTGCACTCCTTTCGTTTTGGACGTGGCAAGCAAGAATCTGGATCGGAAGCGCGACGTTTTTGATTTCCTTTTTCGCTTGTTCTCCGATTTCGATATCATCCTCCTTCCTGTTGCGGCGAGGGGCTTGCGCAGCCGGTAGCGACGGTCCTCCATCGAGAGAGGAAGCGAAGGATAGGGGAGAGCGGCGCGAACCACAAAGCGGGTGTGATCATACCAGCACGAATACTCCGGATCCCATCAAAACTCCGAAGTTAAGCGTGCTTGGGCGAGAGCAGTACTGGGATAGGTGACCTCCTGGGAAGTCCTCGTGTTGCACTCCTTTCGTTTTGGTCGTAGGAAGCAAGAATCTAGATCGGAAGCGCGGTGTTTTAGATTTCCGTTTTCGCTTGGTCTCCAATTTCGATATCCTCCTCCTTCCCGTTGCAGCGAGGGGCCCGCGCAGCCGGTGGGGATGGTCCACCCTTGAGAGAGGAAGTGAAGGATAAGAGAGAGCGGCACGATCCACAAAGCGGATGCGATCATATCATCTCGAATACACTGGATCCCATCAGAACACCGAAGTTAAACGTGCTTGGGCGAGAGCAGTACTGGGATGGGTGACATCCTCGGAAGTCCTCGTGTTGCACTCCTTTCGTTTTGTTCGTGGCAAGCAAGAATCTGGATCGGAAGCGTGGCGTTTTCGATTTCCTTTTTCGCTTGGTCTCCGATTTCGATATCCTCCTTCTTCCCGTTGCGGCGAGGGGCTCGCACAGTCGGTGGGAACGGTCCACCCTCGAGAGAGGAAGCGAAGGATAAGAGAGAGCGGCGCGAACCACAAAGCGGGTGCGATCATACCAGCTCGAAAACACCGGATCCCATCAGAACACCGAAGTTAAGCGTGCTTGGGCAAGAGCAGTACTGGGATGGGTGACCTCCTTGGAAGTCCCCGTGTTGCACTCCTTTCGTTTTGGTCGTGGCAAGCAAGAATCTGGATCGGAAGCGCGGTGTTTTCGATTTCCCCTTTTCGCTTGGTCTCCGATTTCGATATCCTCCTCCTTGTCGTTGCGGCGAGGGGCCCGCGCAGCCGGTGGGTACGGTCCACCCTCAAGAGAGGAAGCGAAGGATAAGAGAGAGAGGCGTGAACCACAAAGCGGGTGCGATCATACCAGCTCGAATACACCGGATCCCATCAGAACACCGAAGTTAAGCATGCTTGGGCGAGAGCAGTACTGGGATGGGTGACCTCCTGGGTAGTCTTTTGTGTCGCTCTCCTTTCGTTTTGGTCGTGGCAAGCAAGAATCTGGATCGGAAGCGCGGCGTTTTCGATTTCCTTTTTCGCTTCGTCTCCGATTTCGATATCCTGCTCCTTCCCGTTGCGGCGAGGGGCCCGCGCAGTCGGTGGGGACGGTCCACCCTCGAGAGAGGAAGCAAAGGATAAGAGAGAGTGGCGCGAACCACAAAGCGGGTGCGATCATACCAGTTCGAATACACCGAATCCCATCAGAACACCGAAGTTAAGCGTGCTTGGGCAAGAGCAGTACTGGGATGGGTGACCTCCTTGGAAGTCCTCGTGTTGCACTCCTTTCGTTTTGGTCGTGGCAAGCAAGAATCTGGATCGGAAGCGCGGTGTTTTCGATTTCCCCTTTTCGCTTGGTCTCCGATTTCGATATCCTGCTCCTTGTCGTTGCGGCGAGGGGCCCGCGCAGCCGGTGGGGACGGTCCACCCTCGAGAGAGGAAGCGAAGGATAAGAGAGAGAGGCGTGAACCACAAAGCGGGTGCGATCATACCAGCTCGAATACACCGGATCCCATCAGAACACCGAAGTTAAGCGTGCTTGGGCGAGAGCAGTACTGGGATGGGTGACCTCCTGGGTAGTCTTTCGTGTCACACTCCTTTCGTTTTGGTCGTGGCAAGCAAGAATCTGGATCGGAAGCGCGGCGTTTTCGATTTCCTTTTTCGCTTCGTCTCCGATTTCGATATCCTGCTCCTTCCCGTTGCGGCGAGGGGCCCGCGCAGCCGGTGGGGACGGTCCACCCTCGAGAGAGGAAGCGAAGGATAAGAGAGTGCGGCACGATCCACAAAGCGGATGCGATCATACCTGCTCGAATACACCGGATCCCATCAGAACATCGAAGTTAAACGTGCTTGGGCGAGAGCAGTACTGGGATGGGTGACATCCTCAGAAGTCCTCGTGTTGCACTCCTTTCGTTTTGGTCGTGCCAAGCAAGAATCTGGATCGGAAGCGCGGCGTTTTCGATTTCCTTTTTCACTTGGTCTCCAATTTCGATATCCTCCTCTTTCCCGTTGCGACGAGGGGCCCGCGCAGTCAGTGGGGATGGTCCACCCTCGAGAGAGGAAGCGAAGGATAAGAGAGAGCGGCGCGAACCACAAAGCGGGTGCGATCATACCAGCTCGAAAACACCTGATCCCATAAGAACACCGAAGTTAAGCGTTCTTAGGCGAGAGCAGTACTGGGATGGGTGACCTCTTCGGAAGTCCTCGTGTTGCACTCCTTTCGTTTTGGTCGTGGTAAGCAATAATCTGGATCGGAAGCGCGGCGTTTTCGATTTCCCCTTTTCGCTTGGTCTCCGATTTCGATATCCTCCTCCTTCTCGTTGCGGCGAGGGGCCTGGGCAGCCGGTGGGGACGGTCCACCCTCGAGAGAGGAAGCGAAGGATAAGGGAGAGCGGCGCGAGCCACAAAGCGAGTGCGATCATACCAGCACGAATACATCGGATCCCATCCGAACTCCGAAGTTAAGCGTGCTTGGGCGAGAGTAGTGCTGGGATGGGTGACCTCCTGGGAAGTCCTCGTGTTGCACTCCTTTCGTTTTGGTCGTGGCAAGCAAGAATCTGGATCGGAAGCGCGGTGTTTTCGATTTCCTTTTTTGCTTGTTCTCCAATTTCGATATCCCCCTCCTTCCCGTTGCGGCGAGGGGCCCGCGCAGCCGGTGGGGACGGTCCACCCTCGAGAGAGGAAGCGAAGGATAAGAGAGAGCGGCATGAACCACAAAGCGTGTGCGATCATACCAGCTCGAATACACCGGATCCCATCAGAACACCGAAGTTAAGCGTGCTTGGGCGAGAGCAGTACTGGGATGGGTGACCTCCTCGGAAGTCCCTGTATTGCAGTCGTTTCGTTTTGGTCGTGGCAAGCAAGAATCTGGATCGGAAGCACGGCGTTTTTGTTGATTGAATCGCAATCACTCAAATTAAAAATCCCTTTCTGTGACTCTCTGTTATGATCAAGTAGGCAAGTACACTTATCGATTATAATAGTATAGAGTTGAGTTCGGGTATCGTCTCCTCAAGGATCAGCAAGTACTAATACTAACTCTAAACTAACTATCTAACCGCACAAATTCGAGAGGTTTCAGATTAAATTAAGAATACTTAACAAAACCTTTAGCAATTAAAAATAATACTATAACTTGATTATTAATCTGATAACTAAGAATATACCCTACCCTTACTACTCCTCTAATTGTCATGTAACTTTGCCCTTTCAATAAACTAGTTAACAAGCAATGGTTATCTCTAAACCGCGGAGTATCTAACACTAAGCTAATGTTCTTCCCAGAATCATTAGCTCCTAACGCTAATCGCTTTGATAAAGATCCCTCTTCTATCAAAATCAATTAGAATTGCATTAACACTCTTGAACCCTCAATTAGATCAAATTATCTATTTTAACCTAATACGGAAAATTCACGTTCTCTATCCCTAGATTACATACGGATTCCTTTATTCATGTAAGATCTATTCAAACAAGAGATTTCCCAATTATCTTCTAAGAAATCAATGCGAACTCAATGTTGGCCAAACATCAAATTAGCAATACTACACGAACAACATGAATAAATTCAGAGAATTCCAATATTCATTAACTATACAATCAATCCCATATCACATGACAATTAAAATTCATAAGGTTCGAGAATGAAACAACTAGCCACTAAGGATTTTCAAGATATAACTCAATGAAATAGAATGAAAAAGAAATAGAAAACCCCTGTGCATGAGTCCTTCAGTGTCGTCTTCTTCCTTTCTCATCCTTTCATCTTTTCTTTTCTGTCCCTTTGGCCTCCTCGGCCTCCTCGGCCTTTCGGCCTCTTGGCCTCCTCTTTTGAAAACTCTCCTTCTTTTTCTCTCTCTCAAGACGACTATTTATACCTAGGGTAGCTTCCTCTCTGGCGTGTATGAGATATCCTTCAAATATGGACGAAAGATTTAAAATCGATTTGAAGATATCTTTCCTTCGATAGACACACGACCATACTACACGGGCGTGTAGATAAACCGTGTATCTCTCTGAGTCAGTGAACTCTGGGCATGTATATCCCACACGACTGTTTGTAATAGCCGTGTATTCCTCTGTCTTCTTTGTTCTTCATATACGGTTGATTACACGGGTGTATATTCCAACCGTGTACTGGTCTGTCCTGAAAACGCTTCTTCCATGCTGATACACGGTTGGATACATGGGAGTGTATCCGAACCGTGTAGTCTCCTGATTCCTTCACACGGCCGTTTGTAAAACCGTGTGACTTCCTTTAACTTCAAAGCATTGCCTTTTTACTTGCTTTTATCTCCAATTCGTCTTGAATTTAAATACGTTTCATCAAATCCTCCTTTTCCACACCTGAACATGAAATATAAATCAATTAAGCATCATAATATTATATTTTCACTCCCAATTATCTCAAAAATTGACTTAATCATCTCCAATTATAAGAGTAAAAATAGATTTATCAAATTTCCCCACACTTAAGCATTTGCTTGCCCTCAAGAAAATTACACATATGGAAGTCTCAATTCTCAGAATTCTTAAAACTCAGGAAGAAATTCAATCATTAACCCTACTTTATACCAGGATAGCCACCATTTTCCACAATTCGCCTTTCTTATCACTCAATCTTATTAAGCACTTGTATTCAAAATACTAATAGTCGATTTCCAGTATTAATCCAAGTAAGTGAAACTTTTACCCTTTATCATTTAACCAAAAATCTCAAGGTTAAGATCAGACTTACAATCATAGAACTCAGGCATATACATCCACTTATTTGCTGGATCTTTTTCCCCTTTTTGGATTGGGAGTTCAACCTTTTAGTACCTTTTGTTAGTCAATTAACCCATGTAACGAACTTTTAATCGATAATCCCGTGCTTGTCACCCAAGTTAATAGACGTTATCCCCTCAAGCATAGAGGGCGTCCCTCGGATTTACTTGTTCGGGTTGAATTAACTAATCAATTCCTTTCTTTTAGTGAATAAGAGCGGTTTCCTTGGCCAATAAGTCCTAGACCAGACGATCTTAGGCTACTAGGTTTTAAGATACCCCTGCGAACCTCTACCACTTGAATCCAAATATTCTAATTTAAGGCCTCATTTAGTTCAGTTTTCTCGGATTTTACTCATAACCTTTGTAGCGAGCTTTCAGCCAATGATCCCGAGTTCATCACCCAAGTCAATAGATGTTATTCCCCAGAAAGGGCACCCCTCGGACTTAATTACTCGAGTCAATGAGATCCACTTCTGAACTATTTGTTATTGTTCATCATTTTTTTTTTAAATTCATCAAATTACTCCCAATTTGTGTTATATTCCATTATTTTTGTAAGGGAAAGTCACCAAGCTATAAGTATCACTTGTTCCTTCATTCAAGATCGCAAAATCAAATCCTAATTATGAAATGAAAGCCTAAATAACAAGTAAGTCTCCCTCACATGGATACCATACTATAACTCTAAAAAGGGTAAAGAGAATACAAAATAAGAGAATAATGCAAAATTCGAAAAATTTTCCATGAAATAGCTACCTATACAAGTGGAATTTTATGTTTCCTGAGCAACTATTTCTCATCATCATTAAGCTTCCAAATGTTACTTAAACAAGGGAAATTGAGCATTTAAAAGTTCATAAGTTCATTGCTCTTGTGATATCTTTCTGTTCTCTCTATTCCCTTTCCCACACTTAAAATCAAACATTGTCCCCAATGTCTGCCCACAAAGTACACGAAAGAGGGAAAAGAATGGAAATAAAAGGAAAAGAGAAACAAGACTCCCCTGGATCGATATCAGAATCGCACATCTAGCATCCACTTTTGCAGAAGCACTCCATTCAATAGCATTCATGTGCACAGGACCAGGAGTTCTTGAAAAGAAATCCCAACATGTAATATCCCCGACCTTCTCATGACTAAAGTCATGCACTCTACACATCTAACAGAATCTCTGAAATGAAATAAAGAGTAATTGAATGGATTAAAGAAATAAAAGCTTACCTAAAGAAATGCATTGGTTAAAGTAGTTAGCGTTGAGCTTTCTTAATATTGCCGATCCCCGGCAACGGCGCCAAAAACTTGTTGATTGAATCGCAATCACTCAAATTAAAAATCCCTTTCTATGACTCTCTGTTACGATCAAGTAGGCAAGTGCACCTATCGATTATAATAGTATAGAGTTGAGTTCGGGTATCGTCTCCTCAAGGATCAGCAAGTACTAATACTAACTCTAAACTAACTATCTAACCGCACAAATTTGAGAGGTTTCAGATTAAATTAAGAATACTTAACAAAAACTTTAGCAATTAAAAATAATACTATAACTTGATTATTAATCTGATAACTAAGAATATACCCTACCCTTACTAATCCTCTAATTGTCATGTAACTTTGCCCTTTCAATAAACTAGTTAACAAGCAATGGTTATCTCTAAACCGCGAAGTATCTAACACTAAGCTAATGTTCTTCCCAGAATCATTAGCTCCTAACGCTAATAGCTTTGATAAAGATCCCTCTTCTATCAAAATCAATTAGAATTGCATTAACACTCTTGAACCCTCAATTAGATCAAATTATCTAATTTAACCTAATACGGAAAATTCACGTTCTCTATCCCTAGATTACATACGAATTCCTTTATTCATGTAAGATCTATTCAAACAAGAGATTTCCCAATCATCTTCTAAGAAATCAATGCAAACTCAATGTTGGCCATACATCAAATTAGCAACACTACACGAACAACATGAATAAATTCAGAGAATTCCAATATTCATTAACTATACAATCAATCCCATATCACATGACAATTAGAATTCATAAGGTTCGGGAATGAAACAACTAGCCACTAAGGATTTTCAAGATATAACTCAATGAAATAGAATGAAAAAGAAATAGAAAACCCCTGTGCATGAGTCCTTCAGTGTCGTCTTCTTCCTTTCTCATCCTTTCATCTTTTCTTTTCTGTCCCTTTGGCCTCCTCGGTCTTTCGGCCTCTTGGCCTCCTCTTTTGAAAACTCTCTTTCCTCTCCTTCTTTTTCTCTCTCTCAAGACGACTATTTATACCTAGGGTAGCTTCCTCTCTGGCGTGTATGAGATATCCTTCAAATATGGACGAAAGATTTAAAATCGATTTGAAGATATCTTTCCTTCGATAGACACACGACCATACTACACGGGCGTGTAGATAAACCGTGTATCTCTCCGAGTCAGTGAACTCTGGGCGTGTATATCTCACACGATCGTTTGTAATAGCCGTGTATTCCTCTGTCTTCTTTGTTCTTCATACACGGTTGATTACACGGGTGTGTATTCCAACTGTGTACTGGTCTGTCCTGAAAACTCTTCTTCCACGCTGATACACAATTGGATAAACGGGCGGGTATCTGAACCGTGTAGTCTCCTGATTCCTTCACACGGCCGTTTGTAAAGCCGTGCGACTTCCTTTAACTTCAAAGCATTCCCCTTTTACTTGCTTTTATCTCCAATTCGTCTTGAATTTAAATACGTTTCATCAAATCCTCCTTTTCCACACTTGAACATGAAATATAAATCAATTAAGCATCATAATCTTATATTTTCACTCCCAATTATCTCAAAAATTGACTTAATCATCTCCAATTATAAGAGTAAAAATAGATTTATCGGTTTTCGATTTCCTTTTTCGCTTGGTCTCCGATTTCGATATCCTCCTCCTTCCCGTTGCGGCGAGGGGCCCGCGCAGCCGGTGGGGACGGTCCACCCTCGAGAGAGGAAGCGAAGGATAAGGGAGAGTGGCGCGAACCACAAAGCGGGTGCGATCACACCAGAACGAATACACCGGATCCCATCAGAACTCCGAAGTTAAGCGTGCTTGGGTGAGAGCAGTACTGGGATGGGTGACCTCTTGGGAAGTCTTTCGTGTCGCACTCCTTTCGTTTTGGTCGTGGCAAGCAAGAATCTGGATCGGAAGCGCGGCGTTTTCGATTTCCTTTTTCGCTTCGTCTTCGATTTCGATATCCTCCTCCTTCCCGTTGCGGCGAGGGGCCCGCGCAGCCGGTGGGGACGGTCCACCCTCGAGAGAGGAAGCGAAGGATAAGGGAGAGCGGCACGAACCACAAAGCGGCACGATCATACCAGCACGAATACACCGAATCCCATTAGAACTCCGAAGTTAAGCGTGCTTGGGCGAGAGCAGTACTGGGATGGTTGACCTCCTGAGAAGTCCTCGTGCTGCACTCCTTTCGTTTTGGTCGTGGCAAGCAAGAATTTCGATCGGAACCACGGCGTTTTCTGTTTCCTTTTTCGCTTGGTCTTCGATTTCGATATCTTCCTCCCCATTGCGGCAAGGGGTACGCGCAGCCGACGGGGACGCTCCATCCACGAGAGGAATGCGAAGGATAAGAGAGAGTGGCGTGAACCACTAAGCGGGTGCGTTCATACTAGCACGAATACACCGGATCCCATCAGAACTCCGAAGTTAAGCGTGCATTGGCGAGAGAAGTACTGGGATGGGTGACCTCGTGGGTAGTCCTCGGGTTGCACTCCTTTCGTTTTGGTAGTGGCAAGGAAGAATTTCTATCGGAACCGCGGCGTTTTCGATTTCCTTTTTCGCTTGGTCTCCGATTTCGATATCTTCCTCCTTCCCGATGCGGCGAGGGGCCCGCGGAACCGACGGGATGGTCCATCCGCGAGAGGAAGCGAAGGATAAGAGGGAGCGGCATGAACAACTAAGTGGGTATGATCATACCAGCACGAATACACCGGATACCATAAGAACTCCGAAGTTAAGCGTGCTTGGGGGAGAGCAGTACTGGGATGGTTGACCTCCTGGGAAGTCCTCGTGCTGCACTCCTTTCGTTTTGGTCGTGGCAAGCAAGAATTTCGATCGGAACCGCGGCGTTTTCTATTTCCTTTTTCGCTTGGTCTTCGATTTCGATATCTTCCTCCCCGTTGCGGCAAGGGGCCCGCGCAGCCGACGGGGACGGTCCATCAACGAGAGGAAGCGAAGGATAGGAGAGAGCGACGTTAATGACTAAGCGGGTGCATTCATACCAGCACCAATACACTGGATCCCATCAGAACTCCGAAGTTAAGCGTGCATTGGCGAGAGAAGTACTAGGATGGGTGACCTCCTGGGAAGTCCTCGGGTTGCACTCCTTTCGTTTTGGTCGTGGCAAGCAAGAATTTCTATCGGAACCGCGACGTTTTCGATTTCCTTTTTCGCTTGGTCTCCGATTTCGATATCTTCCTCCTTCCTGATGCGGTGAGGGGCTCACGCAACCGACGGGGACGATCCATCCGTGAGAGGAATCGAAGGATAAAAGGGAACGGCGTAAACAACTAAGTGGGTACGATCATACCAGCACGAATACATCGGATCCCATCAGAACTCTGAAGTTAAGCGTGCTTGGAGGAGAGCAGTATTGGGATGGTTGACCTCCTGGGAAGTCCTCGTGCTGCACTCCTTTCGTTTTGGTCGCGGCAAGCAAGAATTTCGATCGGAACCGCGGTGTTTTTTATTTCCTTTTTCGCTTGGTCTCCGATTTCGATATCTTCCTCCTTTCCGTTGCGGCGAGGGCCCTGCGCAGCTGGTGGGGACGGTCCATCCTCAAGAGGAAGCGAAGGATAAGAGAGTGCGGCGTGAACCACCAAGCGGGTGCGATCATACCAGCACGAATGCACCAAATCCCATAAGAACTCTGAAGTTAAGCGTGCTTGGGCGAGAGCACTATTGGGATGGGTGACCTCCTGGGAGGTCCTTGTGTTGCACTCCTTTGGTTTTGGTCATGGCAAGCAAGAATTTCTATCGGAACTGCGGCGTTTTTTATTTCCTTTTTCGCTTGGTCTCCTATTTCGATATCTTCCTCCTTCCCGGTGCGGCGAGGGGCCCGCGCAGCCGACGGGGACAGTCCATCCTCGAGAGGAAGCGAAGGATAAGAGAGAGCGGCGTGAAGCACTAGGTGGCTGCGATCATACTAGCACGAATACACCGGATCCCATCAGAACTCCAAAGTTAAGCGTGCTTTGGCGAGAGCAGTACTGGGATGGGTGACCTCCTGCGAAGTCCTCGTGTTGCACTCCTTTCGTTTTAGTTATGGCAAGCAAGAATTTCTATCGAAACCGCGACGTTTTCGATTTCCTTTTTCGCTTGGTCTCCAATTTCGATATCTTCCTCCTTCCCGATGTGGCGAGGGGCCCGCGTAGCCGACAGGGACGGTCCATCCGTGAGAGGAAGCGAAGGATAAGAGGGAGTGGCGTGAACTACTATGTGGGTGCAATCATACCAGCACGAATACACCGGATCCCATAAGAACTCCGAAGTTAAGCATGCTTGGGCGAGAGCAGTACTGGGAGGGTTAACCTCCTGGGAAGTCCTCGTGTTGCATTGCTTTCATTTTGATACTGGCAAGCAAGAATTTCGATCGGAACCGCGGCTTTTTCGATTTCGTTTTTCGCTTGGTCTCCGATTTTGATATCTTCCTCCTTCCCGTTGCGGCGAGGGGCCCGTGCAGCTGACGGGGATGGTCTGTCCTCGAGAGGATGCGAAGGATAAGAGAGAGCGGTGTGAACCACTATGCAGGTGCGATCATACCAGCACGAATACACCGGATCCCATCATAACTCTGAAGTAAAGCGTGCTTGGGCGAGAGCAGTACTGGGATGGGTGACCTCCTGGGAAGTCCCCGTGTTGCACTCCTTTCGTTTTGGTTGTGGCAAGCAAGAATTTCTATCGGAACCGCGGTGTTTTCGATTTCCTTTTTCGCTTGGTCTCCGATTTCGATATCTTCCTGCTTCCCGTTGCGGCGAGGGGCCCGCGCAATCGACGGGGACGGTCCATCCGCGAGATGAAGCGAAGGATAAGAGAAAGCGGTGTTGATCACTTGTGAAATGTATATGTGAAACCACTAGCAAGTATGCTAGGTCGCAATCAAGTAATATATGATGAGTAGAGTATCGTTCCCTCGAGGACTAAAAAGATTACCATACTTATAATAACTTATACTGATATTTAGGTAATTCAAACAAGAATCTTTTTTATATTTAACTAAAGAGATTAAATTAAGTTCTATGCTAATGAGAATTATAAGATTCTTATAAATACTTCCAAGTAAACAGTAGGAATTTATAATTCACCCTAGTCATGCTAATTAAACTATCGTTAAGTTATTGAAATTAACTTATATGTGGTTATTCACGTGAGTTCAACATTTTAAATCTGATCCACACAAAAGAGATATAAAATGAGCGTGAATAAATACCAGCAAGTGTACCGGATCGGATCAAGTAATATAGTGAGAGAAGAGTGTCGAACCACGAAGATTGATTAAGTAATAGACCTTTATCAATTTCTACTATTATTTAGGCAATGATATTTGATGAGAATTGAATGAATTATACTAAATGCTTAAAAAGAGAATTGTGTTTGAAAAATGATGAATTGATGATGGGAAATAGAATCCACCCTAATTCTACTAATCACATTGCCTTCATGTTATAATAACTCATAGCTATATGGATTTTCACAAGAAATTAACAAAACCTTAATCCTTTATCAAGTATTAAAGTAATGTTACCTCAATTTAATTTAATAGCTCCCGCTAATTAAAATCAAATGAGGATTCTAATTCACAATCATAAATTTCCCAATTATATGATTGCCTAATATCTTTAAAATAATTTCTCCTAATCCCTTAGTGAAAAATTTAATAAAAATATTGCATGAAACACTTAGGTCAATTTCTAATAAAATTCAATAACGCTGCTTCCACATGAATTATTAAATCTTACTTAGGAATTCCTGATAAAACCTAAATTTCTCTTTTGAGTCATTTACATTCCTATGCATTGATTTCAATTACAAAATGCAATTCATAGCAGGACTTCTTATATGAAAATTCTGTATATCTACATTTCCTATAACATGAATACAATGATCATTTTAGTTTGAATTATGGCTTCATCATGTTTCCCACAAGGATGATTTAGAACATTATAGTATGAGTTGCATAAAAACAATTGAAATAAAGAGGTGCAATGGAATTCATATTGAACAACAAGAATAAACTAATAAATGGCATAAAAGAAAATAAAGTAAATGAAACAATTGCTACAATCTTCAAGAGTTTGTAGAACTTCAATCTTCCAAAATGATTCCTCGAATTCTTCAATTGAAAGCAAACTTCAGCAAAATAACATTCTTTCTAAAATTTGGAATAACATGAAATGTAAAGGAATTAAAGAGAATGTAAAATCCTAAAGTTCCTAAGGGAATTCTAATGATTCAAAAGAAAGACAAATGATGCTAAAACAAAGAAGAAAAACAAAGGATGCTAAACAAAAGGGATGCTCCCAAGGTTCACACAAGGGGCCTATTTATAGATCCAAAGAGGAGGAGGATAAGGTTGATCTGATGAGGAGTTGAGTCAGCAAATTAATTGAGATACGATTTTGGAGAGATTTTCGCAATGGATATCTGGGGAGCAATGTAGGCCGGCTCAAGGCCGACGGCCTTGAATGTAGGCTGGCTTTAAGGCCGACGGCTTTAATGCTTTTTGAGGCTGGTTTAATATAGGTCGGCGGCCTTCCGTGAAATCCTCCGCTCGCTTCTTCAATTTTGTGACAAACTCCTCCAATTAACTTGTAATTTACTTTTGGGTCCTCAAAACCTGAATTTTCACAATAAACACCATTAAATATCATTTCTTTATATTTTCTTATAATATTGAAATAAATTTAATATAAGTCCAAAAGAAAATATAAGTATAATGTGATCTTATCAAAACCTCAAATCAATTAGTCCACTTTCGTATCTCTAATTAACAGAGGGTTCTAATATACTCTCATACATTTTTCAATGCTATGATCGCCTTATGCCCTAATACAATTATCCCTAATCTCTCAGTGAATAATTAATTAGAACATAGCTTTAATCTCTATATGAACCCTAATTAAACCAATTAACGCCGCTTTCGCATTGACTCATTAATCTAATTAAGAATTCCTAACAAATCCTATCTCCACTTTCGTGTTGATTGGATTTCTAACAATCTAATCTTATCGCAATTAAATTGAAATTATAGGAATTCTCAACATGAATACTCCACATATATGTCAATCTCATAACCAAACTACACTGATCATTTTAGCAAACTAGGGCTTCATCCACTATTCCCACAAATGAAATTAGCCAGCCATATAATAGAAAACGACAAGAAAAAATTCAACGAAAAATGTTAAAGAATCCATTAAAGACATAAAAACCAATTCACAGAAATGCAAAATATGATTAGGATAAGAAGTCACCAATATGTAGCAAATTTGGAAATAAGATCCTAAAACAACTCTTCAGAGATTTTTGACTTGATCTCAATTGATGGAAGTACAATTGAATTCAATCTTCAATTCCCTTGTAAAAAGCTAAAGTTTCTCAAAACAAAGTTCTCAAATATGCTAAATTGTTCAAAGTCTCCTCTCCTCCCCCTAGTCGTGTTTTTTTTCTATTCTTTCTCACCCCTCCTTTTATGCTCCGCATAAACGTACAAATTGCACAAGAATATGAAAAGTCGGCAGTCCACCACATGAGGCACGACCGTGTGTAATGTGGTTGTTACTGCCACCACATAAACTACGGCCGTGGGATAACTCCATAAGCTTCTCGGCATTTTTTTCTTTCCGTCTTCTTTTAAGCACAGCCGTATCTCATCCCTTGCTTGTGATTTCTTCATGTTTTGCATCATGTACATCTTCAAGTCCATTAATCCCTAAGATATTAACATAAATGCAATTTAAGTATCTTTTATTTGAAATTTCTAATAATTGACAATAATATATATACCAATCGCAAGATATAACATGATAAAATATGCCTTTATCAACTCCCCCATACTTGAACTTCTGCTTGTCCTCAAGCAATTAATAATCTGTCAAATGAAAATACAAAATTTTCTTTCCTCATAATTGATTTGAAAAGATGGTGCCTACCACTCTAACTAAACTGACAACATATAACTGGTATACTTAGAAAAAATTGAGTAGTTAATCTGGAAAGACTAACTTTTATTCCTAATGTTTAACCACCGAATTCTTATTTCAAAAGATAAATTCTCAGTCCAATAAAGCAAAGCACTCATTTAAACTTCAAAAGCAACTAGCAAGTATAAAATCTCTTTAATTACTTGTCTGAATAAGATAACACAAAGTTAAAGCATATGGTATCCACTCTTCCCCTAGATTTTTTTTCCTTTTTATAATAGTCTTATTTCATTCTTTATTATATATATATATATATATATATATATATTATTTGCTCAGATTGATAGTGGAGTCTGACTTCACTCTTCTGAGGGACTAAAGCTTGCCCATATCAACTGGCTTTTATTAATATATTAAAATTTTGCCTTTCCGCCCTTCATGTTATTGTGAGTTCATTGAGTCGGCACATCCCGAGCTCATCACCCAAGTGACCAGGTTTTAAGGGGACCCCTATGAACTCTTCCTCACACTAATATTTAAGTTAGGATACTCTTAACTCACTTACCTGAGTCATTGGAGTAAAGGCTCTAAATATTTTATTTTATTTATTATTATTATTATTTTTTTTAGGACTATTTTTATAAGGAATCACTAAGTAAAAAGTTTCCTCTACCTCTTCTTCTAGGAGTTAAAATATTCTCAAAGCACTTCAAAATACAAAATACAAGCTTAATTCACTTAGAAGTAAACTTTCTTGTTTTGCACTAAAGAACTCGACCTACTTCTGAACTTTAAATTCAAGAGTCTAAACAAAAGGTCAAATTTTTCCTTAAAGATTCCACTACTAAATTTAAACTAAGTAAACCAATTACAACAGCTAATGAGTAAGGCACCAAATCAAATCAATTAGATAAAAGAAAATTTATACCACATTTCCAGATCATATTAGACTTTTCCAATACAATAGTTCAAGATAATGGTGAAGTATAATTGTCCAAAATATTCATTCCACACAAATTAACATCAACAGACATCAAAATTATCATAAATAATGGCCTATTTTATTTTTCCTTCCCCCACACATAATTCAGACAATGTCCCTATTGTCTTTCCTAATTGCAAAAGAAAATTGATTAAACCATAAAAGTACTTTGGGAATAATGAAACTTCCCTAAGATGAAAGTGTAGCAAAGTTCTCTGGAATATTTCATCATGAAAGTGCCATTGCTTTTCCATATGAACTGCACATTTTTCTTTTAGTTCCTGAAGTTAGAACAAAGAAACACAAAGAGACAAAATAGATCAAGAATATTCACAGTCTAACATCACCTATAGTGTTTAAGGAATTATTACAGTTCCAACAGAAAATAAAATAAAAGTAATCGACAAATAACATTAAGACAAGTCTTAAAAAAAAAAAGAACAGAATCAAGCTTAATCCTCATCATCATCAAAATCATCATCCTCCTATTCTTCATCATCAGACACTTCCTCCTCCTCGTCATCTGAACATTCCTCCTTAGAACTAGAACTTGGTTCTTCCTCCTGAGGTGGGGATATTACTCTCTGGGGAGGTGGCTGTATTCTGACACTGGTGGATCGCCTTGGCGTGATCTTCATTCGAGGCCCACCTGTGGATGAACTTGGAATTATAGCAGGAAGTTGTAGTTGTGGAGGTGAAACATCCTCATCTGTGCTTCCTCCACATGGAAGAATAGATACTCCTAGGGTATCACCAATTTTTTCAAAACACTTATACATGTAATTCTTAATGCCCTTTAATTCCTTTCTTTGTTCCCATTTAAATTCTTCCATATCTTCTTTCAATTGTGCAAAAGAGGAAGAAAGTTCTCTCCTTTCATTAACGGGAACCTCCACTCTTTGAGGACCTTGTTCGTCAGTAGATACTAGACCAAAACCCCAATACTTGAGCACCTGCTCACTCATTGCTACTGAAGAACAAACCTTATCATCAGGTTCTAGAGTCGGAAACACCCCCATATTTTTTAACAGCCTAGTGTTCCAGGCTCCTACATACACTCCCCTACGTCCTTTTTCACAATTACGTCTAATGCAAATGACTGCTATTAGACCGACATTTAAACGTTGGTTCTAAATCATTGACCACATCTGCAAGCAGTCAAATGCACTGACAATCCCTTCACTACCCACTTTTCCACTAGTGGACCTAGCAAGGATATAGTGTAGTATTCTGTAGGTAGGGTTTTTGAGTACCGATGCCCTTGATGTGGATGGATCATATCCCTTTTCGCCTATTTCAAACCACAACATAGAGGCCCTGATCTAATCATACCAATCATATTCTAATCTGTTCATTGCATCAAAATCCACAAAATCTTCATCTTCATAAATGCCCAATCTCTTAATGAATTCACACATGGACAACTTAAAATACTGACAATTGAAATAAAATGATACATTGTTATTCATCTTCATGGTCATGGCCCTTTGAAGTTGAAATGTAGCTATAAATTCCAGGGTAGTCTTGCTATAGATACTCTCCTTTATGTCCAATAGATTTCTCCAAGCTCTCTCCTGAAACAAAAGCTCAAACTCCTGCGCAAACCCATATCTCTCAAGCAATTCCCAATTCAACACTGTGTTTGGTTTAATCACCTTCTTCGTTAAAACCATATCATATCTAGCGTGATGTTCTTCCTTTAATCCCACTGGATAATGATCACGCCTTTGTGGTGGAGCTAGCTCAGTAGGTGCCTTTCCCTTGCACGAACGTTTCCTTGAAGAAAATGATGCTTGGTCTCTCGGCATCTGCATAAAAATAATTCATACTCATAATATAAAGACATTCAGCACCAACTCAAGACCAAATAGAGAAATGATAATTAACATAAACGCATCATCAACAATCACGGTAACCGCAAGAAAACACCCCCATGTTCCACGGCCGTGTGTAATGTGGTGTATACATTCCGCCAAAAATTTTTCTTTTTAAACACCTAAAACACACTGGAATTCCCCACGGCCGTGGATTACTTCAAATTTCAAAACACCAACTCCATGCAAACCTTCATCATTCTCAGAACATGCTTGTATTTCATAAAAAAAAAAAAAATCTTTATACATATAAAACAGACAAAATCTGCATCTATTGTTCTCAAGCTCTCCCGCATGTTCCTCGCCTATAACACATGTGTATAAATTAAAGATTTGTGCATGCATATAAGTTCAAAGATTCATTTAAAGAAATCAATACCCAACTATGATATGAAAACCCGAAGAAGAAAAAAATTTGCATAAAAATCCACATGAATGATAAAAAGATCTTACCTTTTTCTTGTATGGAGAGGAAAAACCAAAATCTTTCACAAGGACAATGGAGAATATGCAGACTTTAGAGAGAGAAAAAGTGAGTATGAATTTTGGATGAGAATAGAGTGTGTGAGGGCAGAGGGTTTTTTTTTTTTTTTTATACTTGCGTGGGCAAGACATAACCCACGACTGTGGGCTATCTGCATAACCCTCGCCACGGTAATTTTTTTTTTTCACACACGGCCGTTGATGAGATCCATGATGAGAGCCAAGCTGGAAGAAGAAATGTGGATCCTCTTGAAGTTCCGCCTGGACAGATCACAAGAAATCAAGCGAAACGATTCAAGGAAGCACTTAACGGGTTGATAAAGGTTGTCCATGAAGCCGGAAAGAATTGGAGCAATTATGAAGTTGGAAAGGATTGGAACAACCATGGGAAGACCCTTGCTTTTATACAAGTCACACCGGACGCGGGTTGAAGAGGGCGTGTATGTTCAAGGCATGGCCGTGTAGGAATTCCAAGATTGCACAGAATCATACACGGTTAAAAGGCACGGCCGTGTATGGAGTAAAGCAAATCCACAGGAAGGTACACGACTAGAAGTACACGGTCGTGTATGTGGCTAGAATGTGCACAGAAAAGTACACGGCCAAAGTACACGGTTGTGTATCCCCTGCCGGCCAGCATGTTCTGTTTTCGTGTTTTTATGCAACTTATCTAAGCTACGTCGTTTTGGACTTGTTTTTCACGAATTGTAACCCTAGTATAAAAGCTCCTAGGGTTTAGAACAATAAAGAATATTTACATCTTTGAACATTAAACACTTTTGAGAGGCACCTCTCTTGGTTCCTCAAGAACTAATTTGAACTTATCGGATTGATTTCCATGGCGTTCATCCCGACTTATCAATCGGTCTTTCATCCCGATTGTGGTGTCTTCACATTATACCAAGGTTCTTGTCTCGCTTATAGACAACGGGTTGCGGTTTCCACTTTAGGTGTTTGGGCATCTTAGGCAACAAATTCTGAACGTATTGGTAATGGGTTTCGTCACGGGTTGGCATGGTTCGTATCAGTTTGGTATCAGAGCTTAGGTTTGTCAAAACATCAAGTTCGGTTGAGGAAGGTAATATCAAAAACCCTAACTCCAATCGTTCATATCAATTATCGTATTCAATTTCATAGTATTGATTATCTTTTGATAGTGTAATATCGACTAGGCGATTGTTAAAAAAAAAAAAAGAGTAAAAATCACGACAAAAAAAAGAAGAGAAAAGAAAAGAAAAGAAAAACGTGATCAAGAGCAACAACCAAGACAAAAAAAAAAATCGGATAGAAAAATAGAGGAAAATTTACGAACCCTAGAGTTGTTTTGAATTCTACGGAAGGAAATTGGTGTAGTTCGAGTTAGTTCCAAGAGAATTGAGACGAGGGAATTGGCGAGTTGATATCATCGTTGTTTGTGAGAATACACGAGTGACTGTGTGATATCATCATTTGAGCGAAACACGTAAGGGAGTGTATCGTGAGGTTTAATTATATATATATTTGTGTTAGTACTAATCTTTTCTACAGGGACTATGTCGAGACAACATTCTCCTGAAGGTGAGAGGGGAAGGTTTGATGCTAGGTTAGTAATTGAGGCGTTGAGGGGAGAAATGAGGAGGATGTTCCAAGAGGGAATGGAACAAATTCATGAGACAATAGAGCAAAGACTAGAGAAATCCACAAACGTATTCCGAGGGCGTAAGAAGGAGAGTCGTTCTAGGAGAGTACCGAGGGGTGGAGATGAAACAACGGATGATGACTTTGATGAGCCTTCTATTGGGAGTTATAGAGGATATAGTGGTCGGAATAGAGGAACTAGAGATTGGGAAGATAGAGGAGATAGGAATAGAGAGGATGATCAATTGAGTAGCATAAAGATGAAGATTTCTCCTTTCCAAGGGAAGAATGATCCCGACGCGTACTTAGAGTGGGAGAAAAGGTGGAGATGGTGTTTGATTGTCACAACTATAGTGGGAGAAAGAAAGTAAAACTTGCTGCTATTGAATTTTCGAATTATGCTATAGTGTGGTGGGATCAATTAATGTTGAATAGAAGGAGGAGTGGCGAGCCACCTATTGAGTCTTGGGAAGAGATGAAAAGCGTGATGAAGAAGCGGTTTGTGCCTGCGTATTACTATCGTGAATTGCACAACAAGTTGCAAACTCTGAGGCAGGGAAGCCGAAGTGTAGATGAGTATTTCAAGGAGATGGAAGTCACTATGATTAGGGCGAATGTAGAGGAGGATAGAGAGGCTACAATGGCTAGGTTTCTTGTGGGGTTGAATAGAGAAATCCAAAATGTGGTTGAATTGCAGCATTATGTAGAATTGGAGGATATGGTTCACATGGCTATAAAGGTTGAGAACCAGCACAAGAGGAAAGGTAGTAGTAATGCACGGTTTCCACAGGGTAATGGTTCATCCACTTGGAAGACCAACCAATGGAAGAAAGAAGAAAAGCCTTTACCCACCAAACCAAAAGGGGAGCTGAGGCAAGCGGGTTCTACTCCTGGTAATCAAGGTAGCCCTGATTCTTCTACTTCTAGAAATCATGACATTAGATGCTTTAAATGCCAAGGTAGAGGCCATATTGCTAGTTAATGTCCAAATAGGCGTGTGATGATGGAGAGTATGAGACTGAGGGGGATAATGAAGAAGATGATATGCCTCCATTAGAGGATGCTAGTGATGATGAGGAGCCTGCAATGGGAAGGCTAGTGGCAGTAGTGAAGCGAGCGTTGAATGTGCAGGTGAAGGAAGAAGAGGAGGTGCAAAGAGAGAATATATTTCATACTAGATGTTATCTAAGAGATCATATTTGCAGCTTGATCATTGATGGAGGAAGTTGCACCAATGTAGTGAGCAATTTTATTGTTGAGAGGCTGGGGCTCAAAACTATTAGACACCCTAGTCCATATAAATTGCAGTGGTTGAATGATAGTGGAGAGACTAAGGTGAGTAAGCAAGCATTGATTGGTTTCCACATTGGTAGGTATGAGGATGAGGTGTTATGTGATGTAGTGCCAATGCAAGCATGTCATGTGTTGTTGGGGAGGCCATAGCAATTTGATAGGAAGGTTGTTCATGATGGTTTTTCTAACAAGTATACGCTTATTCACCAGGGGAAAAGCTTTAATCTTAAACCTTTAACCCCTAAACAAGTGTATGAGGATCAGTTGCAGCTACAACAGTCGTTTGCAAAACACAAGGTGAGTGAAAAGCAGAGTGAGAGTGAGAGAGCAAAAGACAATGAGAAGAAAAAGAAATATAAAAGTCAAGATCAAAAGGAAAAGGAGAGGAAGGCTGGAAAGAGTGTGAGAGGCCAAGTTGAAGGGGGATCAACTTTGGTGGTGAGTGAAAAGGAGAGGGCAGCCTTGCAAAAGGAGAGTTGTGTGGCAAGAGCGAGTGTATTAAGGAGAGAGTTAGTGATGAGGCAACCTATGTTGTTGCTGGTTTTTAAGGAAACATGTTTGACTACTAACGAATTATCTAATGCTTTGCCTAGTGTGGTTGTGTCTCTTGTGCAGGACTTTGAAGATGTCTTCCCTGAGGAGATTCCAAAGGGATTACCACCTATTCGTGGTATTGAGCACCATATTGATCTTGTACCCGGAGCATCGATTCCAAACAAGCCAGCTTACAGGAGCAATCCGGAGGAGACAAAGGAACTCCAAAGGCAGGTCGATGAATTAATGGAGAAGGGGTACGTGAGAGAGCACATGAGTCCATGTGTAGTGCCGGTGATTTTGGTGCCTAAGAAGGATGGGATATGGAGAATGTGTGTTGACTGCTGCGCCATCAACAACATCATGGTAAAGTATCGTCATCCCATTCCTCGCTTAGATGATATGTTAGATGAGTTACATGGGTCTAGTGTCTTTTCCAAAATTGATTTGAAAAGTGGATATCACCAAATTAGAATGAAAGAAGGTGATGAATGGAAAACTGCATTCAAAACAAAATATGGATTATATGAGTGGTTAGTAATGCCTTTCAGTTTAACTAATGCACCTAGTACTTTTATGAGACTTATGAACCATGTTTTGAGGACTTTTATTGGAAAATTTGTGGTTGTCTATTTTGATGATGTTCTCATTTACAGCAAGAGTATGGAAGATCATATGTCTCACTTGAGGGATGTTTTAGAAGTGCTTCGAAAGGAGCAGTTATATGCTAACCTCAAGAAGTGCACCTTTTGCACAGACAAACTTGTGTTTCTTGGTTTTGTTGTTAGTGTACAGGGAATACAGGTTGGTGAAGAAAAGGTTCGTGCGATCCAAGAATGGCTTAGTCCAACCAATGTAAGTAATGTGCGGAGTTTCCATGGACTAGCAAGCTTTTACAGGAGATTTGTGAAGGATTTCAGCACCATTGCAGCACCACTTACTGAGGTAATTAAGAAGAATGTGGGGTTCAGCTAGGGAGAGCAACAAGAGAAGGCCTTTCAAACGTTTAAAAATAAGTTGACTCAAGCGCCATTACTTGCTTTACGTAACTTTGCTAAAACGTTTGAAATTGAGTGTGATGCTTCAGGATTAGGTATTGGAGCAGTGCTTAAGCAGGAGAGAAGACCGATTGCATTCTTTAGCGAGAAGCTAAGTGGGGCAACCTTGAATTACCCTACTTACGACAAGGAGCTATATGCATTGGTTCAAGCCCTGGAGACGTGGCAACACTACCTTTGGCTAAAAGAGTTCGTGATCCACACTGATCATGAATCTTTGAAGTATTTAAAGGGGCAACACAAGCTGAACAAAAGGCATGCTCGTTGGGTGGAGTTCATCGAAACATTTCCATATGTCATCCACTACAAGCAAGGTAAAGAGAATGTAGTTGCTGATGCACTTTCTAGAAGGTATACTCTTATCTCTACTCTTAGTTCTAGACTTCTTGGTTTTGAGCACATTAAGGAGTTATATGCTGCTGATCGAGATTTTTGTGAGGAGTATGTGCAATGTGAGAAGAGTGGGCATGGAAAATTTTATAAACATGACAGATTCTTGTTTAGGGAGAGTAAACTGTGCATTCCAATTTGTTCTCTAAGAGAATTACTTGTGAGGGAGTCTCATGGAGGAGGTTTAATGGGACACTTTGGAGTAGCTAAAACATTAGGGGTATTGCAGGAACACTTCTATTGGCCTCACATGAAACGAGATGTTGAGAGGATTTGTGAGTGATGTGTCACATGTAAGCAAGCGAAATCTAGAGTCCAACCTCAAGGGCTTTACACCCTACTTCCCATTCCTCATGAGCTTTAGGTAGATATTTCTATGGATTTTGTGTTAGGATTACCCAGGACTAGACATGGTCGGGATTTTGTTTTTGTAGTTGTTGATAGGTTTTCTAAAATGGCACATTTCATTGCTTGTCACAAAACGAATGATGCTTGTAATATTGCTAATTTAATCTTTAGAAAGGTAGTGCGTCCGCATGGTATACCTAGAAGCATTGTTAGTGATCGAGATGAGAAATTTTTGAGTCATTTTTGGAGAGTATTGTGGGAAAAGTTGGGAACTAAACGGATGTTTTCAACTATCTATCACCAACAAATTGATGGGCAAATTGATGTGGTTAACAAGACTTTAATTCAATTGTTAGGGGCAATCATAGAGAAGAACATTAGGACTTGGAAGGATTGTCTACCTTTTGTGGAGTTTGCCTATAACAGGGCTTTATATAGCACTACTCATTGTTCACCATTTGAGATTGTGTATGGTTTTAACCCATTGGTTCCTATTTATTTATTGCCATTTCCACCTAACAAGTTTGTGAGTTTTGACGCTGATTCTAAGGCAGATTTCGTGAGAAAGCTACATGCATAGGTAAAGATTAGGATTGTAAAACAAAATGCTAGGGTCGCTTCAAGGGTGAACAAGGATAGGAGACCTAAGATTTTTCAGCCTGGAGATTGGGTTTGGGTGCATTTTCGCAAGGAGAGTTTTCCATTGCAGAGGAGATCCAAGTTGAACCCTAGGGAAGACGGTCCATTTCCGATGCTTGAGAAAATCAATGATAATGCCTACAAGAAAAATTTACCAGGTAAGTATCCAGTAAGTGTCACATTTTATGTTACTGATCAGAGTCCATTTGATGCAGGTAATGATTTGAGGACAAATCCTTTTCAAGAGGAGGGGAATGATGAGATCCATGATGAGAGCCAAGCCGGAAGAAGAAATGTGGATCCTCTTGAAGTGCCGCTTGGACCGATCACAAGAAATCAAGCGAAACGATTCAAGGAAGCACTTAACGGGTTGATTAAGGTTGTCCATGAAGCCGGAAAGGATTGGAGCAATTATGAAGTTGGAACGGATTGGAACAACCATGGGAAGACCCTTGCTTTTATAGAAGTCACACTGGACACGGGTTGAAGAGGGCGTGTATGTTCAAGGCATGGCCGTGTAGGAATTCCAAGATTGCACAGAATCATACACGGCTAAAAGGCACGGCCGTGTATGGAGTCAAGCAAATCCACAGGATGGTACACGACCAGAAGTACACGGTAGTGTATGTGGCTGGAATGTGCACAGAAAAGTACACGGTCGTGTACACGATCGTGTATCCCCTGCCGGCCAGCATGTTCTGTTTTCGTGTTTTTACGCAACTTATCTAAGCTACGTCATTTTGGACTTGTTTTTCACGAATTGTAACCCTAGTATAAAAGCTCCTAGGGTTTAGAACAACAAAGAATATTTACATCTTTGAACATTAAACACTTTTGAGAGGCACCTCTCTTGGTTCTTCAAGAACTAATTTGAACTTATGGGATTGATTTTCGTGGCGTTCATCCCGACTTATCAATCGGTCTTTCATCCCGATTGTGGCATCTTCACATTATACCAAGGTTCTTGTCTCGCTTATAGACAACGGGTTGCGGTTTCCACTTTAGGTGTTTGGGTGTCTTAGGCAACGAATTTCGAAAGTATTGGTATTGGGTTTCGTCACGGGTTGGTGTGGTTCGTATCAGCCATGGTGTAAGGGGTGAGTCAATCCGTAATTTTCACATTACCATGGCACGGTCGTATGACATGTGGTGGATTTAGGGCCACCACACGAACCACGGCCGTATCTCATCCCCCTAAAATCCTCAGCCGAATTTTTTTTTTTTTGAAAAATAAAATTAATTTACAAAAATCTTTAATCATGTGCTGCCTCCTATGAAGCACTTAGTTTAAAGTCTTTAGCCCGACTTTCCTCCTTCTTTTCACTTAAGCTGTGCAAGATCCACAGTGGTGGCATCTTTATCAAAGTTTTCCCTTTCATGATAATGTTTAAGAAGTTGACCATTTACTTTGAAAGTTTAGTTATCTTCTGATCTCAATTCTACTATACCATAAGGAAAAACTTGTGAAATAACAAAAGGTCCGGACCATCTTGATCTTAACTTACCTGGGAACAATTTTAATCGAGAGTTATATAATAAAACTTTCTGACCTGGCAAAAACTCTCGTTTTAAAATGTTCTGATCATGCCATCTCTTAGCTCTCTCCTTATAGATCTTTGCATTCTCATATGCTTCTTCTCTTAATTCTGCCAATTTATTCAACTGGAGTAATCTCTTTTTACCTACAGCTTGTAAATCAAAGTTAAGGAACTTTATGGCCCAGTATGCTTTGTGCTCAAGCTCCACTAGTAGGTGACATGACTTACCAAACACAATCTTGTATGGGGACATTCCTATGGGAGTTTTAAACACAGTTCTATAAGCCCATAATGCATCATCAAGTTTTAATGACCAATCTTTTCTGGATGCATTAACAGTTTTTTCTAAAATACGTTTAATTTCCCTATTAGATACCTCGGCTTGACCTGAAGTTTGAGGATGGTAAGGAGTAGCAATTTTATGAGTAACCCCATATTTTGATAATAATTTTTCAAATTTCTTGTTACAAAAATGCGACCCCCATCACTTATGATAACTCGAGGTACTCCAAATCTTGAAAAAATGTTTCTTTTCAAAAATCTAACTACAACTCTAGTGTCGTTAGTTTGCAAAGCAACCGCTTCTACCCGTTTCGAAACATAGTCAATAGCCAAGAGAATGTATTTGTTTGAATAAGAAGAGGGAAATGGACCCATAAAATCTATCCCCCAAACATCAAAAAGTTCTATTACAAGAATACCATTTTGCGGTAATTCATGTCTCCTAGAAATGTTACCTGTCTTTTGGCATGAGTACAAGACATGATATAGTTCCTGCAATCCCAAAACAAACTAGGCCAATAAAATCCACAAGATAAAACTTTAGCTGCGGTTCTCTCTACACCAAAATGACCTCCTACCTCTTTTGAATGACAATGCTGAATGATGCTAATTTGTTCAATTTCTGGCACACATCGTCTAATTATTTGATCAGCACAATTTTAAAAAAAATATGGTTCATCCCAAAAGTAAAATTTTACATCATGTAAAAACTTCTTTTTCTGTTGGTATGAAATACCATAAGGTATGATTTTGCTAACCAAATAATTAACTATGTCAGCATACCAAGGTAGTCCTTGGATTTCAACTCCATACAATTGTTCATCTGGGAAATTTTCATTGATAGGTGGATCCGAACACTCAGATTCCAACCTTGACAAATGATCAGCTAAAACATTCTCTGTTCCCTTTTTGTCTTTGATTTCAAGATTAAATTCTTGTAGCAGTAAAATCCAACGAATTAACCTTGGCTTAGCATCAGTTTTAGCAAACAAATACTTGAGTGCAGCATGGTCTGTATATACTATGATCTTAGAACCTATTAGATAGGACCGGAACTTATCACATGCAAATATAATTGCTAAGAGTTCTTTTTCAGTAGTAGCATAGTTCCTTTGAGCCTCATTCAAGGTTCTACTAGCATAATATATGACATGAAACAACTTACCTCTCCTTTGCCCAAGTAGTTCTCCTATTGCATAGTCACTGGCATCACACATCAATTCAAACGGAAGCTCCCAATCAGGTGCAACAATTACTAGTGCAGTTATGAGCTTCTCCTTCAACAAATTGAATGCCTGCAAACATTTGTCATCAAAATTAAAAGCAGTATCTTTTCTAGTAAATTACAAAGAGGTTTAGAGATTTTAGAGAAGTCCTTGATAAATCTTCTGTAAAAACCAGCATGTCCCAGGAAACTTCTGACTCCTTTCAATGAAGTAGGTGGTGGTAACTTTTCAATGATCTCCACTTTTTCTTGGTCGACCTCAGTCCCTCTTTCTGATATCTGATGACCTAAGACTATTCCCTCTCTTACCATAAAATGGCATTTCTCCCAGTTAAGAATCAGATTGGTCTCTTTACATCTTTTAAGCACATAGCCTAAATTTATCAGACATGCATCAAATGACTTCCCAACAACTGAAACATCATCCATAAACACCTCAATGAAGTTCTCTAACATGTCAGAAAAAATAGACATCATACACCTCTGAAAAGTAGCAGGTGCGTTACATAAACCAAAGGGCATCCTTCTATAGGCAAAGGTGCCATAAGGACATGTGAATGTGGTTTTTTCTTGGTCCTCAGGTGCTATATGGATCTGATTATACCCAAAATAACCATCTAAAAAGCAATAGTACCCATGCCCTGCTAGTTTTTCTAACATCTGATCAATAAATGGGAGGGGAAAATGATCTTTGCGGGTGGCGTCATTCACTTTTCTATAGTCTATACACACTCTCCACCCGGTCACAGTATGAGTAGGGATTAACTCATTGGAATCATTCTTTACTACAGTCATACCACATTTTTTTAGCACTACTTGAACTGGACTAACCCATTTACTATCGGAGATAGGATAGATAATACCTGCATCCAACAACTTGAGTACTTCTTTTTTCACTACCTCTTTAAGAGTTGGGTTTAGTCGTCTCTGTGGTTAAACTATAGGTTTACATTCAGCCTCCAAGAATATGCGATGAGTGCAAATTAGAGGGCTAATTCCCTTGATATCTGCAATTGTCCATCCTATTGCCTCCTTATGCTCTCTCAGCACTTCTAAAAGTTGTTGCTCCTGATCACCTGTCAAGAAAGAAGAAATAATTATTGGCAAAGTATTATCCATTCCCAAATAAGCATATTTCAAATGACTAGGTAAAGGTTTAAGTTCTAGCACTGGAGGTTATGTTAAAGATAGCACCGGTTTTGTTGCACTTGTGCCCAACTCCTCATAATATCGAGCCTTGATTTCTATCGCCTCCTCCATACATTCATCCATAGGCTTTTCATCATCACTCCAATCATCCACATCTCTAAGAATAGATTCTAATGTAACCAAGCCTGCTTTCTCTTCCTTAGATTCACTAGTAAGCTCATCAATGTTATCAATAGTGTAACGGGACTTACATTCATCAAATTGTTTCATAGCATCATACACATTAAAAGTTATTTGTTCATCCATAACTCTTAAAGTGAGCTTACCTTGTTCCACATCCATTAAAGCTTTACCTGTAGTAAGGAATGGTCTATCAAGAATCATGGGCACCTCTCTATCCTCTTCCATCTCCAGGACAATGAAATCAACTAGAAAGTAGAACTTGTCTACTTTCACTAAAAAATTCTCCACAATACCTTTGGGATATTTAATGCTCCTGTCAGCTAATTGCAAAGTGACACGGGTCTCCTTGCAATCTCCCAATCCAAGTTCCCTGAAAATAGAGAGAGGCATTAAGTTAATACTTGCACCTGAATCAATAAGAACTTTATCAAAATAAAAATTTCCAATTGTGCAAGGAACAGTAAAACTCCCCTGATCTCTTTGTTTCTTTGGAAAAGTTGAAATGTCCTTCTGAAGAATCATAGAACATTCTCTTGTAAGCATTACCGGTTCATTGCCATCATTTTTTCTCTTTTTTGTAAGAAGCTCTTTCATGAATTTCGCATATGAAGGCATCTGCTGGAGTGCCTCTGCAAAAGGAATGTTGATTTGGAGCTTCTTAAACACCTCCAAGAATTTAGCGAATTGGGAATCTAATTGCTGTTGCTTCAATCGCCCTGGGAAAGGTACAGGAGGAATATAGGGTTTCACCTCTGGTGTTTGCTGTTTTGGTTCCTCCACCTTTTTCTTCCCTTTGTCTTTCTTTGAACTCTCCTCTTTCTCTTGAGCATGTGTGTCAACTTTTTCCAATTCCTTACCACTCCTCAACACAATTGCATTGATACCTTTTAGATTCTCCTCAGTTTTGCTAGGCAAAGATCCAGATGGTCTATTGCTTAGCTGTTGAGAGATCTTGCCAATTTGGTTCTCTAAGTTTCTAATGGTGGCTTGCTGATTCTGTAGCATAGTGTCAGTCTTTTGCACATAACTTAGCATGAGGTCTTCTATTCTTGACTGACTTTGCTAAGGAGGAGGAATATGAGTAGGGACTTGTTTTTGAAATCCAGGTGGTGGGTTCTGTACATTGTTCTCATTCCTCCATGAGAAGTTTGGATGATTTCACCAGCCTGGATTATAAGTGTTGGAATAAGGCCCTTGATTAGCTCTTTGGAAATTGTTGGCATAGTTGACTTGCTCTCTATTGGATGATGCTGGAAAGTTTCCGAATGGACATTCCAAAGAGGGGTGTGGTCCTGAATACAAGTCACAACTAGCAAGCAAGTTAGCATTAACTGATTGAGAAGAAGAAAGTTTGCTTACCTGAGTAGTGAGAGCTGCCAACTGAGCTGAAATAGAATCGATATCACTAACTGATGCAGCTCTTGATTTCCCTCTCTCATGTTGCCAATTATGTGCACTGGATGCCATTTCTTCAATTAAAGCACTGGCTTCAGTGTATGTTTTACCCATCAATACACCTCCAGCTGCAGCATCTACTAATGACCTCATAGTGTCATCCATGGTGTGGACACTTCCGGATTGTTTCCTTAAATCATTCCCATGCCTCATATAATGATTCACCACTGAACTTGGAAAAGTTGGTGATATCATTTCTTAATTTGGTAGTACGTGATGGTGGGAAAAATCTTCTAAGAAACATTGATTGAAGTTCAGCCCATGTGGTAACAGAATCTTGAGGTAAGGAATTATACTAAGCTCTTTCCTTATCCTTCAATGAGAAAGGAAAAAGTTGCAGTCTTATGGCATCATCAGAAACACCATTTATCTTTATCAAGTTAGAATACTGAAGGAATCCTACTATGTGCTCATCAGGGCTCTCATGTGTATATCCACCAAACTGATTGGATTGCACCATCTGTACAAGTGCTGGCTTCAGCTCAAAAGTGTTGGCCTGAATAGCTGGCCTTCTAATTGCTGGTCTTTGAACAGCTGGGACTGAAAAATCGCGAAGTGCTCGCGGGGCAGCCTGAATATGAAGATTGTTATTGTCATCTGCCATGATTTCCTCTTGATTCTCTCCTCTCTGTCTATTCTCTCTTCTCAAACGATGTATAGTATGCTCTATCTCAGGATCTAGGGGTAGAAGTTCAAAACTCCTACTCCTTTGCATGCGCACCCGCAGAAAAGATAGAAAAGTAAAGACATACTATCAACAAAATAAAATGCACCTAAATTACCAACAAAGCTACAAAGTCTAATATCTTATAGTCCCCGGCAACGGCGCCAAAAACTTGATCACTTGTGAAATGTATATGTGAAACCGCTAGCAAGTATACTAGGTCGCAATCAAGTAATATATGATGAGTAGAGTATCGTTCCCTCGAGGACTAAAAAGATTACCAAACCTATAATAACTTATACTGATATTTAGGTAATTCAAACAGGAATCATTTTTATATTTAACTAAAGAGATTAAATTAAGTTCTATGCTAATGAGAATTATAAGATTCTTATAAATACTTCCAAAATTGTTCAAAGTCTCCTCTCCTCCCCCCCGATCGTGTTTTTTTTCTATTCTTTCTCACCCCTCCTTTTATGCTCCGCAAAAACGTACAAATTGCACAAGAGTATGAAAAGTCGACAATCCACCACATGAGGCACGGCCGTGTGTAATGTGGTTGTTACTGCCACCACATAAACCACAGCCGTAGGATAACTCCATAAGCTTCTCGGCATTTTTTTCCTTCCGTCTTCTTTTAGGCACGGCTGTGTCACATCCCTTGCTTGTGATTTCTTCATGTTTTGCATCATGTACATCTTCAAGTCCATTAATCCCTAAGATATTAACATAAATGCAATTTAAGTATCTTTTTTATTGGAAATTTCTAATAATTGACAATAATATATATACCAATCGCAAGATACAACATGATAAAATATGCCTTTATCAGGCGTGAACCATTAAGCGGGTGCGATCATACTAGCACGATTACACCGGATCCCATCAAAACTTCGAAGTTAAGCGTGCCTAGGTGAGTGCGGTACTGGGATGGGTGACCTCCTGGGAAGTCCTCATGCTGCACTCCTTTCGTTTTGGTCGTGGCAAGCAAGAATTTCGATCGGAACCGCGACGTTTTCGATTTCCTTTTTCGCTTGGTCTCCGATTTCGATATCTTCCTCCTTCCTATTGTAGCGAGGGGCCCGCGCAGCTGACGGGGACGGTCTATCCTCGAGAGGAAGCGAAGGATAAGAGACAGCGGCGTGAACTACTTAGCGGGTGCAATCATACCAGCACGAATACACCGGATCCCATCAGAACTCCGAAGTTAAGCGTGTTTGGGCGAGAGCAGTATTGGGATGGGTGACCTCCTAGGAAGTCCTCGTGTTGCACTCCTTTCGTTTTGGTCGTGGCAAGCAAGAATTTCGATCGGAACCACGGCGTTTTCGATTTCCTTTTTCGCTTGGTCTTTGATTTCGATATCTTCCTCCTTTCCGTTGCGGCAAGGGGCTCGCGCAGCCGACGGGGACGGTCCATCCTCGAGAGGAAGCGAAGGATAAGAGAGAGCGGCGTGAACCACTAAGCGGGTGCGATCATACCAGCACGAATACCCCGGATCCCATTAGAACTCCGAAGTTAAGCTTGCTTGGGCGAGTGCAGTACTAGGATGGGTGACCTCCTGGGAAGTCCTTGTGCTGCACTCCTTTCGTTTTGGTCGTAGCAAGCAAGAATTTCGATCGGAACCGCATCGTTTTTTATTTCCTTTTTCGCTTGGTCTCCGATTACGATATCTTCCTCCTTTCCGTTGCGGCGAGGGGGCCCGCGCAGCCGGCGAGGATGGTCCATCCTTGAGAGGAAGCGAAGGATATGAGAGTACGGCGTGAACCACCAAGCGGGTGCGATCATACCTTCACGAATACACCGAATCCCATCAGAACTCCGAAGTTAAGCGTGCATGGGCGAGAGCAGTATTGGGATGGGTGACCTCCTGGGAAGTCCTCGTGTTGCACTACTTTCATTTTGGTCGTGGCAAGCAAGAATTTCGTTCGGAACTGCAGCGTTTTCGATTTCCTTTTTCGCTTGGTCTCCGATTTCGATATCTTCCTCCTTCCCATTGCGGCGAGGGGCTCGCGTAGTCGACGGGGACGATCCATCCGCGAGAGGAAGCGAAGGATAAGAGAGAGCGGCGTGAACCACTAAGCGGGTGCGATCATACTAGCACAAATACACCGGATCCCATCAGATCTCTGAAGTTAAGCGTGCTTGGGTGAAAGCAGTACTGGGATGGGTAATCCCCTGGGAAGTCCTCGTGTTGCACTCCTTTCGTTTTGGTCGTGGTAAGCAAGAATTTCAATCGGAACCGTGGCGTTTTCGATTTCCTTTTTCACTTGGCCTCCGATTTCGATATCTTCCTCCTTCCCCTTGCGGTGAAGGGCTCGCGCAGCTGGCGGGGACGGTCCATCCTCGAGAGGAAGTGAAGGATAAGAGAGAGCGGCGTGAACCACTAAGCGGGTGCGATCACACCAGCACGAATACACCAGATCCCATCAGAACTTTGAAGTTAAGCTTGCTTGGGCGAAAGCAGTATTGGGATAGGTGACCTCCTGGGAAGTCCTCGTGTTGCACTCCTTTCGTTTTGGTTGTGGCAAGCAAGAATTTCTATCGGAACCACGGCGTTTTCGATTTCCTTTTTCGCTTAGTCTCCGATTTCGATATCTCCCTCATTCTCGTTGCGGCGAGGGGCCCGCGCAGCCGGCGGGGACGGTCCATCCTTGAGAGGTAGCGAAGGATAAGAGAGAGCGGCATGAACCACTAAGCGGGTGCGATCAAACCAGCATGAATACACCGGATCCCATCAGAACTTCGAAGTTAAGCTTGCTTGGGCGAGTGCAGTACTAAGATGGGTGACCTCCTGGGAAGTCCTCGTGCTGCACTCATTTCGTTTTGGTCGTGGCAAGCAAGAATTTCGATCGGAACCGCGGCGTTTTTTATTTCCTTTTCCGCTTGGTCTCCGATTTCGATATCTTCCTCCTTTCCGTTGCGGCGAGGGGCCCGTGCAGCCGGCTGGGACGGTCCATCCTCGAGAGGAAGGGAAGGATATGAGAGTGCGGCGTGAACCACCAAGCAGGTGCGATCATACCAGCACGAATACATCGAATCCCATCAGAAGTCTGAAGTTAAGCGTGCTCGGGCGAGAGCAGTATTGGGATGGGTGACCTCCTGGGAAGTCCTCGTGTTGCACTCCTTTTGTTTTAGTCGCAGCAAGAAAGAATTTCGTTCGGAACCACGGTGTTTTCGATTTCCTTTTTCGCTTGGTCTCCGATTTCGATATCTTCCTCCTTCCCGTTGCGGCGAGGGGCCGGTGCAGTCGATGGGGTCGGTCCATCCGCGAGAGGAAGTGAAGGATAAGAGAGAGCGGCGTGAACCACTAAACGAGTGCGATCATACCAGCACGAATACACCGGATCCCATAAGATCTCTGAAGTTAAGCGTGCTTGGGTGAGAGCCGTACTGGGATGGGTGACCTCTTGGGAAGTCCTCGTGTCGCACTCCTTTCGTTTTGGTCGTGGCAAGCAAGAATTTCGATCGGAACCGTGGCGTTTTCGATTTCCTTTTTCACTTGGTCTCTGATTTCGAGATCTTCCTCCTTCCCGTTGCGGCGAGGGGCCCGCGCAGCTGGTGGGGACGGTCCATCCTCGAGAGGACGCGAAGGGTAAAAGAGACCGGCGTGAACCAATAAGCGGGTGCGATCACACCAGCACGAATACACCGGATCCCATAAGAACTTCGAAGTTAAGCTTGCTTGGGCGAGAGCAGTACTAGGATGGGTGACCCCCTGGGAAGTCCTCGTGTTGCACTCCTTTCGTTTTGGTCGTGGCAAGCAAGAATTTCTATCGGAACTGCGGCGTTTTCGATTTCCTTTTTCGCTTGGTCTCCGATGTCGATATCTCCCTCCTTCCCGTTGTAGCGAGGGGCCTGCGCAGCCGGCGGGGACGGTCCATCCTCGAGAGGAAGCGAAGGATAAGGGAGAGCGGCGTGAACCACTAAGCGGGTGCGATCATATTAGCACGAACACATCGGATCCCATAAGAACTCTGAAGTTAAGCGTGCTTGGGCGAGAGCAGTACTGGGATGGGTGACCTCCTAGGAAGTCCTCGTGTTGCACTCCTTTCATTTTGGTCGTGGGAAGTAAGAATTTCGATCAAAACCGTGGCATTTTCGATTTCCTTTTTCGCTTGGTCTCCGATTTCGATATCTTCCTCCTTCCGGTTGCATCGAGGGGCCCGCACAGCCGATGAAGACGATGCATCCTCGGGAGGATGCGAAGGATGGGGGGAAGCGGCGTAAACCACTAAGTGGGTGCGATCATACCAGCACTGATGTGCCTAAATCCAAGTTTAAGCACACAAAACCAAGATTGAAAGACACTTAGACAATGTCATTCAAACTAGCTTCAATCTCATGAACTTTAGCGTCAAATCTCAATGCTTTCGAACCAATTAGACGACAATGATGTGTTCAATCTTAAATCCAAATATGATATAGCTCTGATACCAAAAAGATGATGTGCCTAAAACCAAGATTAAGCACATATAAAAGACTTAAGAAAAACAATCTCAAGTCTAAGCAAAATCGGATCCACAAAGGGCACTTTTCAAGTGAACCCTAATAAAGAAATGATGAAATCCAAATATCCAATGATATAATTAGAATACCACAATGATATTATCTTCTAAAAACACCCTAATCTCATATAATCCACGAAAATATTCCACAAATTAAAAGAAAAACCTCAATTCCAAGAACTCCTTTCCAATAGTGAAGAACACGTTTTCAAGGGAATTCTTCAATGAAGATTCGAATTCAATTGCAAAGTACCTTAAGTAATCTCAAGAATTCAAAAATAATAAGAAGTAATTCTGACCAAGAACTATCTCAATTCAACCCTAGATATGACACACTAGAGAAGAAAAGAAATCACAACAAAATGAAATTGATATAACTCACAATTTCAAGATGTTGCACTCGCCACAATTTCAACTCTTGGGATTGAAATTGATAAGAGTTTAGATGACAATTAGGAACCCTAATTCTCACGTGAAAAGAAGTGTTTAATCTGCAAAAATAAGCCTCATCAAACCCTCTCTTAAGCAAGTATTTATACTTGCTACTCTTAGGGTTAAAAAGTGCTCAAAATTACAAGTTTGCCACTTTTAAGGTGGCTAGCCCTAAATGAAAATTACAAGGAAATAAAAGTGTCCCAAAACCAAAATACAAACAAAATAGTTCATAAAAGAAGAAATATATAAAATAAATGGTCTTCAAGATGTCGGTCTTCTGTAGGATCCATCGACCTAGCTCATCGCCGGTTCAGGTCGGTCCATAGATAACCCACAAGCTGAGTCTGAGGGAGTTTGTCCATTGGCCTATAAAATATGATAAGTGTGCCTGTTGGAAAACAAAATACAAGAATAATAGAAAAGAGGTTAATTTATAAATAATTCCGGGGTCGATCTGCTTAAAATGGGTCCTTATCACCAAGATTTGAAATCCTTTAGTTCTTGCCCTAATGATAGGTCTTGTCGGATTTTTATTCCTATCAAGCACGAATATACCGGATCCCATCAGAACTTCGAAGTTAAGTGTGCTTGGGCGAGAGTAGTACTGGGATTGGTGACCTCCTGGGAAGTCTTCGTGTTGCACTCCTTTCGTGTTGGTCTTGGCAAGTAAGAATTTCGATTGGAATTGTGGCGTTTTTTATTTCCTTTTTCACTTAGTCTCCGATTTCGATATCTTCCTCCTTCCTGTTGCGGTGAGGGGCCCGCGCAGTCGACAGAGACGGTCCATCCTCGAGAGGAAGCGAAGGATGAGAGAAAGCAGCGTAAACCACTAAGCGGGTGCAATCATGCCAGCACGAATACACCAGATCCCATCAGAACTTCGAAGTTAAGCGTGCTTGGGCGAGAGTAGTACTGGGATTGGTGACCTCCTAGGAAGTCCTCGTGTTGCACTGCTTTCGTTTTGGTCTTAGCAAGTAAGAATTTCGATCGGAACCGCGGCGTTTTCGATTTCCTTTTTGGCTTGGTCTCCGATTTCGATATCTTCCTCCTTCCCGTTGCGGCGAGGGGCCCGCACAACCGACTAAGACCGTCCATCCTCAAGAGGAAGTGAAGGATGAGAGATAGCAGCGTGATCCACTAAGCGAGTGTGATTATGCTAGCATGAATACACCGGATCCCATAAGAGCTCCGAAGTTAAGCGTGTTTGGGAGAGGGTAGTACTGAAATTGGTGATCTCTTGGGAAGTCCTCGTGTTGCACTCCTTTCGTGTTGGTCTTGGCAAGTAAGAATTTCGATCGGAATTATGGCGTTTTCGATTTCCTTTTTCGCTTGGTCTCCGATTTCGATATCTTCCTCCTTCCCGTTGCGGTGAGGGGCCCGTGCAGCCGACAGAGACGGTCCATCCTCGAGAGGAAGCGAAGGATGAGAGAAAGCAGCATGAACCACTAAGCGGGTGCGATCATACTAGCACGAATACACCGGATCCCATCAGAACTCTGAAGTTAAGCGTGCTTGGGCAAGAGTAGTATTGGGATTAGTGACCTCCTAGGAAGTCCTTGTGTTGCTATCCTTTCGTCTTAGCCTTGGCAATTAAGAATTTCGATCGGAACTGCGGCGTTTTCGATTTCCTTTTTCGCTTGGTCTCCGATTTTGATATCATTCTCCTTCTCGTTACGGCGAGGGGCCAGCGCAACCGATGGAGACGGTCCATCCTCAAGAGGAAGCGAAGGATAATAAAAAGCAACGTGAACCACTAAACGGGTGCGATCGTACCAACATTACCGCGACGTTTTTGATTTCCTTTTTCGCTTGTTCTCCGATTTCGATATCTTCCTACTTCCCGTTGCGGCGTGGGGCCCGTGCAGCCGACGGAAACGGTCCAACCTCGAGAGGAAGCGAAGGATAAGAGAAAGCAGCCTAAACCACTAAGTGGGTGCGATCATACCAGCACGAGTACACCGAATCCCATCAGAACTCTGAAGTTATGTGTGCTTGGGCGAGAGCAGTGCTGGGATTGGTGACCTCCTGGGAAGTCTTACTGTTGCACTCCTTTTGTTTTGGTCTTGGCAAGTAAGAATTTCGACTGGAACCGCGGCGTTTTTTATTTCCTTTTTCGCGGGGTCTCTAATTTCTTTATCTTCCTCCTTCCCGTTGTGGCGAGGGGTCCGCGCAGCCGATGGAGACGGTCCATCCTCGAGAGGAAGCGAAGGATGAGAGAAAGCAGCATGAACCACTAAGCGGGTGTGATCATGCCAGCATAAATACACTGGATCCCATTAGAACTCCGAAGTTAAGCGTGTTTGGGCGAGAGTAGTACTGGGATTGGTAACCTCCTGGGAAGTCCTCGTGTTGCACTCATTTCGTTTTGGTCTTGGCAAGTAAGAATTTCGATCGGAACCTGCGGCGTTTTCGATTTCCTTTTTCGCTTGGTCTCCGATTTCGATATCTTCCTCCTTCCTGTTGCGGCGAGGGGCTCGCGTAGTCGACGGGGACGGTCCATCCGCGAGAGGAAGTGAAGGATAAGAGAGAGCGGCGTGAACCACCAAACGGGTGCAACCATACCAGCACGAATACACCGGATCCCATCGGATCTCTGAAGTTAAGCGTGCTTGGGTGAGAGCAGTACTGGGATGGGTGACCTCCTAGGAAGTCCTCGTGTCGCACTCCTTTCATTTTGGTCATGGCAAGCAAGAATTTCGATTGGAATCGTGGCATTTTCGATTTCCTTTTTCACTTGGTCTCCGATTTCAAGATTTTCCTCCTTCCCGTTGCGGCGAGGGGCCTGCGCAATCATTGGAGATGGTCCATCCTCGAGAGGAATCGAAGGATGAGAGAAAGCAGCGTGAACCATTAAGCGGGTGCGATCATGCCAGCACGAATACACCGGATCCCATAAGAACTCCGAAGTTAAGCGTGCATGGGCAGGAGCAGTACTGGAATTGGTGACCTCCTAGGATGTCCTCATGGTACACTCCTTTCGTTTTGGTCTTGGGAAGTAAGAATTTCGATTGGAACCACGGTGTTTTCGATTTCCTTTTTTGCTTGGTCTCCGATTTCGTAATCTTCTACCTTCCGATTGCGGCGAGGGGCCCGCGCAGCCGACGAAGACGGTCCATCCCCGAGAGGAAGCGAAGGATAAGAGAAAGCAGCGTAAACCGCTAAATGGGTGCGATCATACTAGCATTAATACACCGGATCCCATAAAAACTCCGAAGTTAGGCGTGCTTGGGCGAGAGCAGTATTGGGATGGGTGATCTCCTGGGAAGTCCTCGTGTTGCACTCCTTTCGTTTTGGACTTGGCAAGTAGGAATTTCGATGAGAATCGCGGCGTTTTCGATTTCCTTTTTCGCTTGCCCTCCGATTGCGATATTTTCCTCCTTCCCGTTGCGGCGAGGGGCCTGTGCAGCCGACGGAGATGGTCCATCCCCGAGAGGTAGCGAAGAATAAGAGAAAGCAGCGTGAACCACTAAGCGGGTGCGATCATACCAGCACGAATACACCGGATCCTATCAGAACTCCAAAGTTAGGTGGGCTTGGGCGAGAGGAGTATTAAGATGGGTGACCTCCTCGGAAGTCCTCGTGTAGCACTCCTTTCGTTTTGGTCTTCGCAAGTAGGAATTTCGATCGAAACAGCAGGGTTTTCGATTTCCTTTTTCGCTTGGTCTCCGATTTCGATATCTTCCTGCTTCCCATTGTGGCGGGGGGCCTGCGCAGCCGACGGAGACGGTCCATCCTCAAGAGGAAGCGAAGGACGAGAGAAAGCAGCGTGATCTACTAAACGGGTGCGATTATACCAACACGAGTACACCGGATCTCATAAGAACTCCGAAGTTAAGCGTACTTGGGCGAGAGCAGTACTGGGATGAGTGACCTCCTGGGATGTCCTTGTGTTTGCACTCCTTTCATTTTGGTCTTGGCAAGTAAGAATTTCTATCGTAACCGCGACGTTTTGGATTTCCATTTTTGCTTGGTCTCCGATTTCGATATCTTCCTCCTTCCTGTTGCGGCGAGGGGCCCTGCAGCCAACGGAGACGGTCCATCCCCGAGAGGAAGCGAAGGATAAGAGAAAGCAGCGTAAACCACTAAACGGGTGCGATACCAGCATTAATACATCGGATCCCATCAGAACTCCGAAGTTTAGCGTGCTTGGGCGATAGCAATACTGGGATGGGTGACCTCCTGGGAAGTCCTCGTGTTGCACCCTTTTGTTTTGGACTTAGCAAGTAAGAATTTCGATCAGAACTGTGACGTTTTCGATTTCCTTTTTTGCTTGTTCTTCGATTTTGATATCTTCCTCCTTCCCATTACGATGAGGGCCCCGTGCAACCGACGGAGACGGTCCATCCTCTAGAGGAAGCGAAGGATGAGAGAAAGCAGCCTGAACCACTAAGCGGGCGCGATCATACCACCGCGAATACACCAGATCCCATCAGAACTCCGAAGTTAGGCGGGCTTAGGTGAAAGCAGTATTGAGATGGGAGACCTCCTGGGAAGTCCTCGTGTAGCACTCCTTTCGTTTTGGTCTTGGCAAGTAGGAATTTCGATTGGAACAGCGGTGTTTTTTATTTCCTTTTTCGCTTGGTCTCCGATTTCGATATCTTCCTCCTTCCCATTATGGCGAGGGGCTCGTGCAGCCGACGGAGAAGGTCCATCCTCGAGAGAAGCGAGGGATGAGAGAAAGCAGCATAATCCACTAAGCGGGTGCGATCATGCCAGCACGAGTACACCGGATCCCATCAGAACTCCGAAGTTAAGCGTGCTTTGGCGAGTGCAGTACTGGGATGAGTGACCTCATGGGAAGTCCTTGTGTTGCTCTCCTTTCGTTTTGGTCTTGGCAAGTAAGAATTTCGATTGGAACCGCGGCGTTTTCGATTTCCTTTTCGCTTGGTCTCCGATTTCGATATCTTCCTCTTCCTGTTGCGGCGAGGGGCCCGCGCAGCCAACGGAGACGGTCTATCCTCGGGAGGAAGCGAAGGATAAGAGAAAGCAGCGTAAACCACGAAACAGGTGCGATCATACCAGCGTTAATACACCGGATGCCATAAGAACTCCGAAGTTTAGCGTGCTTGGGCGTACACTTTGGTGTGGCTTAGACCATGTTGTACCCTCTTTGTTAAAATCTTACCTGTGAAACCACCACTCACAAAAGTATTGATGATGACAGTAAAAAAGAAAAACTAACCTAGTAGATGCATGGGTTGCCGCACAGCCAGCACTTTTGTTTAACGTCGTTGGCTCGACCTAAGGAATAGAAAAAGGTCAATTATGGATTCAAATAAGGGTCAGCTCCGCTCTTTCTTCAAAGAACCCTCTTATCTCCTAAGTAATGTTTAAGTCTCTGTCCATTGACCTTGAAAAATACCCTTTTCAGGGTGTTCTAACTCCACCCTGCCATAAGGGAAAACGTTCTTTACCCGAAAAGGACCTGACCATTTTGATTTGAGTTTCTCAGGAAAAAGTTTTAACCTGGAGTTGAATAGCAATACCATATCTCCTTCCTCAAATTACTTGTGCTGGCGCAACCTTGCGTCATGATATGCTTTGGCTCTCTCCTTGTAGAAAACTAGCGATGTCATAGGCCATAAGTCTTAACTCATCAAGCTCATTAATCTGCCTTTTTCTGTGAGCTCCTGACTTATCGAGATCGAGGTTGGTAGTCTTGATTGCCCAAACGCTCGATGCTGAATCTCAACTGGTAAGTGACACGCTTTCCCATATACTAATCGAAAAGGAGTTGTATCAAGTGGTGTTTTGTAGGCCATCCTATAAGCCCATAACGCATTGTCTAACCTGTTTGCCCAATTCGCCCATGCTGGAGAGTTGATCTCATTAAGGTGCGATTTAGCTCTCTATTTGTCAACTCTACTTGCCCACTTGTTTTTTGGATGATAAGGAGTGGTGAGATGGTGAGTCACTCCATATCTTTTTAAAACTTTTTCAATCTGAGAGTTGCAAAAATGTGTACCCCGATCAAATAATTAGTGCTCGAGGCACCCTAAAACGGCAAAAGAGCTTCTGAGGAACTTGGACAACAACCTTAGCGTCATTTGTTGGTAAAGTTTGTGCTTCAGCCCACTCAGACACATAATCCACTGCTACCAATATCTACTTGTTTCCATATGAAGGAGGAAATGGCCCCATAAAATCAATACCCCATACATCAAACACCTCGCACTCCAGAATATAATGCTGTGGCATTTCGTCCCCCTTGAAATATTGCCATCTCTCAAGCAATCGATCGCACTAAGCTACAAAACTTTGGGCATCCTGAATACTGACGGCCAAATAAAAAACCAGCATTCTAGCACTTTGTGGCTGTCCTATTGGACCATGGTGTTCTCCAGTGGGTCCACTATGGCAATGGTTCAAGATCTCCTGTCCTTCCTCATGTGAGACACAACGCCTGATCATTTGGTCTGAGTAATACCTGAACAAGTAGGGGTCTTCCCAATAGTAATACTTCAGGTTAGTAAAGAACTTCTTTTTCTATTGCTTTGACATGTCCTATAGAAGGACCCTAGCTACTAGATAGTTGGCCATGTTTTCAAACCATGGGAACTCTGAACTGCTAACTTTGTGACGGAATACAAATTCTCCTCAGGAAATCTATCGTTAATATCTTCTCCTTCAGCTGCTCCACACATGGTTCTCCATCGAGATAGATGATCCACTGCAGGTTTTCTGCTCCCCTTCTTGTCTCTGATCTCAAGTTAAAAATCTTGCAATAGGAGTATCCACCTGATGAGGCGGGGTTTTGCATCCGTCTTGGTCATTAAATATCTCAATGGGGAGGGTCATATACACTATCCCCTTAGAAAGAACAAGATAAGATCAGAATTTATCAAAAGCGAACACTACTCCAAAACTCCTTCTCAGTATTGGTAAATTCCTTAAGCACCGGTTAGTTTTTTGCGGCATAGTATATCTTTTAAAAATACTTATCCTTTTTTTAAACCCGGACAACCCCTACAGCATAGTCAGGGCATCGCACATCAGTTGAAATGGTATTTCCAATCTGGAGCCCCCATGATAGGAGCTTCGGTCAGTTTCTCCTTCACGCCTAAAAGGCTTGGAGCATTCATCATTGAAATCAAAGACGATTTTTTCCCAAAACCTGGGGGGAGGACGACAATTTTGGCAAAATCCTTGATGAATCGTCTATAAAACGCTGTCCCAGAAAAAAAAATCCCCAAATTTAACCGAAGAGGGGGGGGAATTTGGCTATAATAACCTTGGCTTTTTTCTTCAATCCCCCGTGGATATTTTTTTTCCCGAAAATTTTTCAGTCCCATAAGGACCTTTCCCAATTCAAAACAATTTTTTTCCAAAAACGTAGAGACCCCTTTCCAAAATTCTGAGGCAAAAATAAACGAACCCCCCCAAAGGAAAAATATCCGAATATTCATAATATCTTCAACCAATTTCGAAAATTGCTAACATACCCGCTAAAGGTGGGCCGGGGCTTTTAATCCAAAGGGGACCCCCCCTTTAAAAAAATGTCCCCGGGGGCATGGAAAAGGTTTTTCTTTGATTTTTGGGCAATCAATCGGAATACCCCATCCCTCTAGAAAACATAAAAATTTCCAACAAGCCTTCCAACACTGTCAACAAAAAGGAAAAAAAAAATTTTCCTTGGAGTGGGCTCATTTAATTTGCAAGTCAAGCAGATCCCCCCTTCAGCCCATTGGTTGAGCTCAAAAAATTTTTATTTGGGCCTCCGTCTCCCCCCTCTTTGGCACCACCGGGGGGGGTTACCTAGAACTATCAAAAGGGGAAAAAACCCCCAAACAATTTGATTCTCTTTTTAACATTTTTTCATTTTGGATTTTCGTTTTTGGTTGCACCACTGGGGTTTAAAAAGTTTCCATTAGGATTTTGTGGGAAAAAAAGGGAAACCCCCGGAAAGCATTTTTTCCATCCAAGGGCCCTTAATCCCCTTCAAGATCTCGGCTTTTCCCTTTTAACAATGGTTGCCCTTCAATGTCCGGGGAAATGGGAATTTTTTCTTAAAAAAGCATATCCAAAAAGTGGGGGTTTCTTAGCTCCAAATTTGGGGATTTCAATAAGGGCTTCAATTGGAAATCTCCTCTCAATATTTCCCCTCTCTTTTTTATCCCAATTTTACCTTTTCCTCAAATGGCAACATTTTGAATTGCCAACTTCTTTTTCTTAATATCGCATACCCAAATAAATCTAATGGATTTGCTGGGTTTTTCCCAAAAAGGTATAATTAAAATAATTCAAAAATTCAAATTTTTTCCGATTTCTCATCACACTGGTATTTGTTTCCCAACTCGTTTTCCCCCCGCGGGCCCCTAGTCCCTTCCCCACTCAATGATTGCCGGGCTGTAGCAAAAAAAGGGGGGTCCCAAAATCAAGGAATTAGGTCCTTTTTAGCGGGGGTTACAAAATAACCGGGGGAAAAGAAAATTTCTTTTTTATTACATCTTTAATTCCCCCCCTTGGGAAAATTTACTATCATTCCCAATTGAAGGCCATTCGTTTGGGGGGTTGGCTCCCAATCCTAGCTTTTGAAAAGGGAATTGGGAAACAAAAATTTTTGCGCCCCCAAAATTTCAAAAAATTTTTTTTAGGGTAAATTTTTAAAAGAAAATGGTATTTAAAAAATCCCGAATCTTTCAAATTTTTTTGGAAGCTTTTTAGTAAAAATTTCGAAAACCGCCCAAATTGTTGTTGGAATTCTTTCCCTCTTTTTTTTAGTAGTAAATCTTTCAAAACTTGGCATTCCGGGGCAGGAAAGGGCTTCCCCAAAAGGGAATTTATTTTAATTTTTTTAACAAATCCAAAAACTTACCGAAATGTTCCCTTTTCCTTTTTTTCCCGTACCTAGCGGGATAGGCAATGGGGGGTTATAGGGCTGGACATGGTTTCTTCTTAGTTTCCCAAGTTTTTTGTTCATTCCTCTAAAATTTCTGCCTTTTTCTCTTATTAGTGGTCTCGCCTTTATCAACGTCTCATTTCCTTCCTACAAACGGGATTTTCCCCCCCAACCTTGTCGATTTCACTTTTTCCCCCCCAAGAATTACTCCCTTCCCGTTTTCCCCTTGGGGTTTGGTCTCGTTTTTCCGAAGAGCCCCTTATGGTCGCTCAGCAAGCATTTTAAAAATCTACCCCATCTGGTTTTCCAAGTTGTGGTTGGGGTTGTTTCTTAGAGTTGCCCCCGAGATTGCTGGCATTGCCCCCAACACTTGAATGAACTTCGCAATCAATCCTCAGGCTAGTTTTCTTTTCTTAGAAGGAGGTGGAGCTGGTCTTTGGAACTTTAGAGCGGGTGCTTTTACCCCTTTGAGAATGTGATTACTCTGGAGAAATTGGGATGATTACACCACCCGGGATTATATGTGTTGTATAGGATTTTTTGGGGTCTTGGGGGATTTCCCACTTCCAATACGCTTGTCATTCGACACTGCATTGTTGGGATGGGGTTCAATTGAGGTATTGGGATGGTTGGATACCCTTCCCTTCAATTTTTTTAAAGGGGCGCATCACTTTGCTGCAATTTGCGCAAATCGCCCTCATAAAGCCCGCCCCCGTGTTTGTCTCCCATGGCTCCTTTGGGGTTTTTTTGGCCAGTTCTCAAACAAACTCAACGACTCTTTCGGGGGTCTTCACATTCAAGTCCCCCCAGCCACAATAGTCTGCCCCATTGCATAGTCAAGCCCCTTTGAAAGGGGGAAAATTGTTTTTCCAGTTAGGATTTGGTGTGTGGACACCCCCTAAGAAGATCCTTGAAGATCCATGCTTATGCAGGGGTCGTGACTAGTTTGGGGGAAAGATGTATATCATTTTCAACTTGGCAGTTTTTGTTGGAAAATAATATCCAGGAAAATCTCCGCCATCTGGGTCCAAGTGGTTATGGAATTCGTTTAGTGACTAACCATGCCTTTGCTTTCCCCCCCTAGATAAAAGGGAAAAAAATGCAATTTCTGCTTCCTCAATTCTCCCTTTTGTTGACATTAGCAAATATCCCAAGAAATTGAAAGTGCGCTGAGGGTCCTCACGACAAAACCCCAAACAGGGATTTGGGTTTTGAAACTATGCATTTTTAGGGGCCTTGATTTTGAAGTTTGGCCTTTATTGCGGTTTTTCCAATAACACCTAATTTTTGTGTTACCCTGGGTGTTTTAAAAATTTTCCCTTATCAGTACCCAGTTTCCTCTTCACTTTCCAAAAGTTCGTAAGATTTTAAAATTCCCCCTATCTCCTCAGCACCTCCAATCGCCTTTAAAAAATTCGGTCAACTCAGGGGTCAAGGGGCAAGAAGCTTAGATGAAGAGTCCTTGCTAAACTGCGAAAAACAAAAAGATGAAAATTTAATTTTTCCCCATAAATTTGAATGGAGAAAAAATGAAACTAAAAAAAATAATTAAAAGAATTTTTTAGTTAAGTAGTGGGTCAGTGTCCCAAAATTAATTCCCTGCAACGGGGCCCAAAAACTTATGTAATTGACCGTTCTAACAAATTTAAACCCTATCCAATCCTGTTACGATAGTTCTAGGGAATATACCTATTAAATTTGTTTAAGCATAGAATTTAAAGGGATCGATCCCACGAAGACTTATAAGACTATACTAACGATTTTTCCCCTATTTTTCTTTTCACTATTAAAGATCTAATTATCCTAATTATTTTTAAAATTTAAAATACGAAAAAAGAAAAAAGTAAAAAAATAAATACCCCCTTAAATAATTCGTGTCTAAACATACCCCACCCAAAAATCCACCCTAATTTAGCAATTTTATTTAATTCCAGCCTTCCCCAAAGATTAATACCCAAACTTGATCTGCGGAGTTTTCTTTCACTAATTTTGGGGCTTTTTCAAAATCAATAACTCTAATCTTTAAATTTAAATCAATTGAGACTCTCTTTAAAATTTAAAATAATTAAATTGCAATAAAATCCTGGGACTCCAAATTTAACTGACCCCCAAGACCTTGTTTTAATACAGAAAAACCCCCTATAAACCCATCTCTAATTTCAAGGGGTTTATTTTCATGCCAAAATTTACCTTTTTAAAAAATTTTTCCCCAAACTTAATAACAAATCTAATCTCATCCTAAAATTTCGAAAATATCAAATGAACAAACATGATTTTCAACATGAAAAAAAATCAAAAAGTAAATTTAATTATTGAACATCAACAAATTTTGTTACATGACAAAACCGGGGGTTTTCAAAGGGATCGGTATGAAACTTTTTACTAGAATCTTTTAAAAGAACAAAACAGAAATTTTTGTCCATAAGGAAAAAACAAACCAAATTCTTGGCTTCAAATCCGAAAAACTATTCTGACAACAACTTTCTTCCTAGGGTTTCTCTCGTCCTCCTTCCTTCCTTTGGGTTTTCTATTTATACTTCCTAAGGAAGGGCCCGGCTCTTCAGCTAGAAAAATACACTATATCTTTCCTTTTTCCCAAGTGAATCTCGACAAAATGAGTAAAAGTGCCTGCCGCCCAACAATACGGCCAGATTTCTAAAAACCCTGTCTCCCTCTGGGTTTATAATATGTAATTCCTCTTCTTGTTTATGGTTTGGGACAGTTAAAATCCGCTAATTATAAACCATGCCAGGTTCTGGAGTTTCCCGTCTTTTGCAGCGTTTTTTTTTGGGGTTTAGGGAACCCATACACAAGCCGTGTTCCTTTCCAAATGACAAATTCTTTCAGGGTGCCCAGGTTCATACAAGGGGGTGGCTTCCTCTGTTTGCCCCAAAGTAGCTTTAACTTGATCTTTTTAAGCTTCAATCTGCTCCTTTCGTTTTTTTTCCCTTCTCTTTAGATTATACCTTGAAAAGATATATTTATCTTTAATACCGAAAACTGCTTGTTTTATTTAAAAATACCAAAAATTCATCATTAAGCCCAGATTTAAAAGGGTTAATTTATCTTACCTTTCCTTCTTTTGGTTGGCAAGTTTAGATTTTCGTGGGAACCGGACGTTTTTTATTTCCTTTTCTGCTTGGTCGCCGATTTCGATATCTTCCCCCTTTCCCCATTGCAGCGAGGGGCCCGCGCGCCAATGGAGCGGTCCATCCTCGAGGGGAAGCGAAGGATAAGAGAAAGCAGCGTAAACTACTAAATAGGTGCGAACATAACACATTAATACACCGGATCCCATCAGAACTCCAAAGTTAAGCGTGCTTGGGTGATAGCAGTACTGGGATGGGTGACCTCCTGGGAAGTCCTCGGTAGCACTCCTTTCTTTTTGGTCTTGGCAAGTAAGAATTCGATCGGGACAACGGCTTTTTTCGATTTCCTTTTTCCCCTTGGTCTCTGATTTCGATATCTTCCTCCTTCTCGTCGTGGCAAGAGGCTCGCGCAGCCGACGGAGACAGTCCATCCTCGAGAGAAGCGAAGGATAAGACAAAGCAAGTAAACACTAAGCGGGAGCGATCATACCAGCATAAAGTACACTAGATCCCATTAGAACTCCGATGTTAAGCAATGCTTGGGCGAGAGCAGTACCGGGAGGGGTTTGCCATCCTGGGAAGTCCTTGTGTCGCACTCCTTTCGTTGGTCTTAGCAAGTAAGAATTTTGATCAAACCCCTGCGTTTTCGTTTTCCCTTTTTTCGTTTGGTCTCCGATTTGGGATATCTTCCTTGTTCTCGTTGCGGCGAGGGGCCCGCGCAGCTGACGAAGACGGTCTATCCTCGAGAGCAAGCAAAGGACAAGAGAAAGCAGTGAAAACCCACTAAGCGGGTTTGATCATACCGGCACTAATACACCGGATCCCATAAAACTCTGAAGTTAAGCGTGTTTGGGAAAGAGTATATTGGGATGGGTGTGCTCCTGGGAAGTCCCTCGTTTTAGCACTCTTTGGTTTTGGTCTTGGCAAGTAAAAAATTCGATCGGGACAGCAGCGTTTCGATTTCCTTTTTCGCTTGGTCCCGATTTCCCGATTCTTCCTGCTTCCCCTTTTGCGGCGAGCCGGCCCGTGCAGCCGACGGAGACGTCCATCCTCGAGAGGAAGCGAAGGATAACACAAGTAACGTAAACCACTTAGCGGGAGCAATCATCCCAAACACGAGTAAAACCGGATCCCATTAGAACCCGAAGTTAAGCGTGCTTGGGCGAGAGCAGTATTGGGGTGGGTGACCCCTGGGAAGTCCTTTTGTTGCACTCCTTTCGTTTTAGTCTTGGCAAATAATAATTTCGATCGAAATCACGGCATTTTCATTTCCTTTTTCGCTTGGTCTTTGTTTTCGATATCTTCCTTGTTCTCGTTGCGACGAGGGGCCCACGCAGCTGACGAGACGGTCTATCCTCGAGAGCAAGCGAAGGATAAGATAAAGTAGCGTAACCTACTAAGCGGGTGCGATCATATCAGTACGAATACACCGAATCCCATCAGAACTCCGAAGTTAAGTGTGCTTGGGCGAGAGCATTACTGGGATGGGTGACCTCTTAGGAAGTCCTCGTGTTGCACTCCTTTCGTATTGGACTTGGCAAGTAAGAATTCGTCGGAACCGCGGCGTTCAATTTCCTTTTACGTTTTGGTCTCCCGATTTTGATATCATCCTCCTAGTTCCGGCGGTGGCCCCCCGCAGCTGATGGAGAGGGTCTATCCTCGAGAGCAAAGCGAAGGATAAGAGATAGTAGCGTGACGCACAAAGCGGGTGTGATCATACCAGCAAAAATACACCAGATCCCATCAGAACTCCGAAGCTAAGCGTGCTTGGGCGAGAGCAATATTGGGATGGGTGACCTCCTAGGAAGTCCTCGTGTTGCACTCCTATCGTTTGGTCTTGGCAAGTAAGACTTTGGATCGGAACCGCGGCGTTTTCGATTTCCTTTTTCGCTTGGTATCCGATTTCGATATCTTCCTCCATCCCGTTGCGGCGAGGGACCAGCTCAGCGACGGAGATGGTCCATCCTCGAGAGGAAGTGAAGGATAAGACAAAGCAACGTAAACTACAAAGCGGGAGTGGATCATCCCAGCATGAGTACACCATACCCCATCAGAACTCCGAAGGTAACTTTGCTTGGGCGAAAGCAGTATTTGGGAATGGGTGCCCTCCTGGGAAGCCCCTTATGTTGCACTCCTTTCGTGGTCTTAGCAAGTAAGAATTTCGATCGGAACCGCGGCATTTTCGATTTCCTTTTTCGCTTGGTCTCCGATTTCGATATCTTCCTCCTTCTCGTTGCGGCGGTGGCCCGCACTGCTGACGGAGATGGTCTATCCTCGAGAGCAAGTGAAGGATAAGAGATAGCAACGTGACCCAACAAAGCGGGTGCGATCCTACCAGCACGAAAACACCGGATCCCATCAGTACCCCGAAGCTAAGCTTTGCTTGGCGAGAGCAGTATGGGATAGGTGACCCCCTAGGAAGACCTCGTGTTTGAATCCTATCGTTTTGGTCTTGGTAAGTAAGAATTTCGATCGAACCGCGGCGTTTTCGATTTCCTTTTTCGCTTGGTCTCCGATTTCGATATCTTCCTCCTTCCCTTGCAGCGGGGGACCAGCGAAAGCCGACGGAGATTGTCTATCCTCGAGAGGAAGCAAAGGATAAGAGAAAGCAGCGTGAACCACAAAGCGGGTGTGATAAAACCCAAAGCACGAATAACACCGATCCCATCAGAACTCCGAAGTTAGGTGTGTTTTTGGTGAGAGCAGTATTAGGAGGGGTTTGACCCCCAGGGAAGTCCTCGTGTAGAACTCCTTCCGTTTTGGTCTTGGCAAGTAGGAATTTCGTTCGAACAGAAAGCGTTTAAATTTCCTTTTTCTCTTTGTCTCCGATTTCGAAATCTTCCTCATTCTCGTTGCGGCGAGGGGCCCGCGCAGCCGACGGAGAGGACCTCATCGAGAGAAGCGAAGGAGGATGAGAGAAAGCAGCGTGATCCACTAAGCGGGGGGCGATCATACCAGCACGAATACACCGGATCCCATCAGAACTTTGAAATTGGGAGCTTGGTCTGAGAGCAGTTTGGGGATGGGTGACCTCCAGGGAAGTCCTACGTGTAGCACTCCTTTCGTTTTGGTCTTGGCAAGTAGGAATTTCGTTAGGAACACGGCTTTTTCGATTTCTTTTTTCGCTTTGTCCCCGATTTGATATCTTCCTCCTTGCCATTGTGGCGGGGGGGCCCCCCACACCCGACGGAGACGGTCCACCTCGAGAGGAAGCAAAGGATGAGAGAAAGCAACATGACTGCTAAGTGGGTGCGATCATACCACCACGAATACACCGGGATCCCATCAAAACTACGATGTTTAGGCATGCTTGGGCGGAGAGCAGGATGGGATGGGTGACCTCCTAGGAAGTCCTCGTGTAGCAACCTTTCGTTTTGGTCTTAGCAAGTAGGAATTTCGTTCGGAACAGTGGCATTTTTTATTTCCTTTTTGCTGTCTCCGATTTCGATATCTTCCACCTTCCCGTTGCGGCGAGGGGCCCGTGCAGCCGACGGAGACGGTCCATCCTCGAGTGGAAGTGAAGGAGGAGAGAAAGCAGCGTGATCCACTAAGTGGGTGCGATCATTACCAGCACGAGTACATCGGATCCCATCAGAACTCTGAGTTAAGCGTGCTTGGGCGAGAGTAGTACTGGGATGGGTGACCTCCTGGGAAGTCCTTGTGTTGTACTCCTTTCATTTTGGTCTTGGCAAGTAAGAATTTCGATCGAAACCATGGCGTTTTCGATTTCCTTTTCCGCTTGCTCTCCGATTGCGATATTTTCCAAATTCCCGTTGCGGCAAGGGCCCCGCGCAACTGATGGAGATGGTCCATCCTCGAGAGGAAGCAAAGGATAAGAGAAAGCAGCATGAACCACCAAGCGAGTGTGATCATACCAGCACGAATACACCGGATCCCATAAGAACTCCGAAGCTAGGCGTGCTTAAGGCGAGAGCAGTATTGGCATAGGTGACCTGCTGGGAAGTCCTCGTGTAGCACTCCTTTCGTTTTGGTCTTGGCACGTAGGAATTTCGATCGGAACGGCGGTGTTTTCGATTTCCTTTTTCGCTTTACCTTCGATTTCGATATCTTCCTCCTCTCGTTGCGGCGAGGGGCCCGCGTAGCTGACGGAGACGGTCTATCCTCGAGAGCAAGCGAAGGATAAAGAGAAAGCAGCGTAACCCACTAAGCGGGTGCGATCATACCAGCACGAATACACCGGATCCCATAAGAACTCCGAAGTTAAGCGTGCTTGGGCGATAGCAGTATTGGGATGGGTGTCCTCCTGGGAAGTCCTCGTGTAGCACTCCTTTTCGTTTTGGTCATGGCAAGTAAGAATTTCGATCGGGACAGCGGCATTTTCGATTTCCTTTTTCACTTGGTCACCGATTTCGATATCTTCCTCGTTTCTCGTTGCGGCGAGGGGCCCGCCGCAGCTGACGGAGACGGTCTATCCTCGAGAGCAAGCGAAGGATAAGAGAAAGCTGCTCAACTCACTAAGCGGGTCCAATCATACCAGCACGAATACACCAGATCCCATCAGAACTTCGAAGTGAAGCGTGCTTGGGCGAGAGCAGAGTTACTGGGATGGGTGACCTCCTGGGAAGTCTTCGTGTTGCACTCCTTTCGTATTGGTCATGGCAAGTAAGAATTTCGATCGGAACCACAGCGTTTTCGATTTCCTTTTTTGTTGGTAACGATTTCGATATCTTCCTCCTTCTCGTTTACGGCAGGTGGCTCGCGCAGCTAATGGAGACGGTCTATCCTCGAGAGCAAGCGAAGGATAAGAGATAGCAGTGTGTCCCACAAAGCGGGTGGGATCATACCAACACGAATACACCGGATCCCATCAGAACTCCGAAGCTAAGCGTGCTTGGGCGAGAGTAGTACTAGGATGGGTGACCTCCTAGGAAGTCCTCATGTTGCACTCCTATCGTTTTGGTCTTAGCAAGTAAGAATTTCGATCGGAACTGCGGCGTTTTTGATTTCCTTTTTCGCTTAGTCTCCGATTTCGATATCTTCCTCCTTCTCGTTGAGGCGAAGGACCAACGTAGCCGACGGAGATTGTCCATCCTCAAGAGTAAGCAAAGGATAAGAGAAAGTAGCGTGAACCATTAAGCGGGTGCGATCATACCAGCATGAATACACTGGATCCCATCAGAACTGCGAAGTTAGGTGCACTTGGGCGAGAGCAGTATTGGGATGGGTGACCTCCAAGGAAGTCCTCGTGTAGCACTCCTTTCGTTTTGGTCTTGGCAAGTAGGAATTTCGTTCGGAACAGTGGCATTTTCTATTTCCTTTTTCGCTTTGCCTACGATTTCGATATCTTCCTCCATCCGTTTGTGGCAAGGGGCCCACGCAGCCGATGGAGCGGTCCATCCTCAAGAAGAAGCGAAGGATGAGAGAAAGTAGCGTGATCCACTAAGCGGGTGCGATCATACCAGCACGAATACACCGGATCCGTAAGAACTCCGAAGTTAGGCGTGCTTGGGCGAGAGTAGTATTGGGATGGGCGACTTTCAGGGAAGTCCCATGTAGCACTCCTTTCGTTTTGGTCAATGCAAGTAGGAATTTCATTCGGAACAGCGGCGTTTTTGATATCCTTTTTCGCTTTCTCTCCGATTTCGATATCTTCCTCCTTCCTGTTGCGGTGTGGGGCCCGCGCAGCCGACGGAGACGGTCCATCCTCGAGTGGAAGCGAAGGATGAGAGAAAGCAGCGTGATCCACTAAGCGGGTGCGATCATACCAGCACGACTACACCGGATCCATCAGAACTCCGAAGTTAAGCATGCTTTGGCGAGAGCAGTACTGGGATGAGTGACGTCGTGGGAAGTCCTCGTGTTGCATTCCTTTCATTTTGGTCTTGGCAGCAAGAATTTCGTTCGTAACGCGGAGTTTTCGATTTCCTTTTCCGCTTGGTCTCCGATTTCGATATCTTCCACCTACCTATTGCGACGAAGGCCCGCACAGCCGACGGTGATGGTCCATCCCCGAAGGAAGCAAAGGATAAGAGAAAACAGCGTAAACCACTAAACGGGTGCGATATATCCAGCAATAATATACCGCTTACCATAAAAACTACGAAGTTAAGCGTGCTTGGGCGAGAGCAGTACTGGGATGGGTGACCTCATGGGAAGTCCTCATGTTGCACTCCTCTGTTTTAGACTTGGCAAGTAAAAAATTTCGATCGGAACCACGGCGTTTTCGATTTCCTTTTCCGCTTGCTCTTCGATTGTGTTTTTTTCCTCATTCCCGTTGCGGTGAGGGGCCCGCGCAGCTAACGGAGATGGTCCATCTCGAGAGGAAGCAAAGGATAAGAGAAAGAAGCATGAACCACTAAGCGGGTGTGATCACACCAGCACAAATACACCAGATCCATCAGAACTCCGAAGTTAGGCGTACTTGGGTGAGTAGCAGTATTGGGATAGGTGACCTCCTGGGAAGTCCTCCTGTAGCACTCCTTTCGTTTTGGTCTTGGCAAGTAGGAATTTTGATCGGAATAGCCGCATTTTCGATTTCCTTTTTCGCTTACCTCGATTTCAATATCTCCTCCTTCCCATTGCGGCGAGGGGCCTGCGCAGCCGACGAAGACGATCCATCCTCGAGAGAAGCGGAGGATGAGAGAAGCAGGGTGATCCACTAAGTGGGTGCGATCATACCAGCACGAGTTACACCGGATCCCAATAAGAACTCCGAAGTTAAGCGTGCTTGGGTGATAGCAGTACTGGGATGGGTGACCTCCTAGGAAGTCCTTGTGTTGCACTCCTTTCATTTTGGTCTTGGCAAGTAAGAATTTCGATCGAAACTGCGACATTTTCGATTTCCTTTTTCGCTTGGTCTCCGATTTCGATATCTTCCTCGTTTCTCGTTGTGGCGAGGGGCCCGCACAGCTGACGGTGATGGTCTATCCTCGAGAGCAAGCGAAGGATAAGAGAAGCAGTGTGACCCATAAAGTGGGTGCGATCATACCAGCATGAATACACCAGATCCCATCAGAACTCCAAAGCTAAGCGTGCTTGGGCGGAGAGCAGTACTGGGATGGGTGACCTCTTGGGAAGTCCTCGTGTTGCACTCCTACCGTTTTGGTCTTGGCAAGTAAGAATTTCGATCGGAATCGGGGGCGTTTTCGATTTCCTTTTTTGCTTGGTCTCCGATTTCGATATCTTCCTCCTTCCCGTTGCGGCGAGGGACCAGCACAGCTGGACGGAGACGGTCCATCCTCGAGAGGAAGCGAAGGATATAAAAAAGTAGCGTGAATCACTAAACGAGTGCGATCATACAACATTAATACACCGGATCCCATCAGAACTCCGAAGTTAAGCGTGCTTGGGCGAGAGCAGTACTGGATAGGTGACCGCCTGGAAAGTCTCGTGTTTGCACTCCTTTGGTTTTGGTCTTGGCAAGTAAGAATTTCGATCGGAATCGCGGCGTTTTCGATTTCCTTATTCGCTTGGTCTCCGATTTCGATGTCTTCTTCTTTCCCGTTGCAGCAGGGGGCTCGCGTAGCCTACTGAGACGATCCATCCTCAAGAGGAAGCGAAGGATAAGAGAAAGCAGTGTAAACCACTAAGCGAGTGCGACAATACCAGCACGAATACACCAGATCCCATAAAAAACTCCGAAGTTAAGCGTGCTTGGGCGAGAGCTGTACTGGGATGGGTAACCTCCTAGGAGTCCTCGTGTTACTCTCCTTTCGTTTTGGTCTTGGCAAGTAAGAATTTCGATCGGAACTGTGGCATTTTCAATTTCCCTTTTCGCTTGGTCTCCGATTTCGATATCCTCCACCTTCCCGTTGCGGCGAGGGGCCCGCACAGCTGACGAAGACGGTCCATCCTCGTGAGAAGCGAAGGATATGAAAAAGTAGCATGAATCACTAAACGAGTGCGATCATACCAACATTAATACAACCGGATCCCATCAGAACTCCGAAGTTAAGCGTGCTTGGGCGAGAGCAGTACGGGATGGGTGACCGCCTGGAAAGTCCTCGTGTTTGCACTCCTTTAGTTTTGGTCTTGGCAAGTAAGAATTTCGATCGGAATCGCGGCGTTTTCGATTTCCTTATTCGCTTGGTCTCCGATTTCGATGTTTCTTCTTTCCCGTTGCAGCGGGGGGCTCACGTAGCCTACTGAGACGATCCATCCTCAAGAGGAAGCGAAGGTAATAGAAAGCAGTGTAAACCACTAAGCGGTGCGACAATACCAGCACGAATACACCAGATCCCATAAAAACTCGAAGTTAAGCGTGCTGGGCGAGAGCTGTACTGGGATGGGTAACCTCCTAGGAAGTCCTCGTGTTACTCTCCTTTCGTTTTGGTCTTGGCAAGTAAGAATTTCGATCGGAACTGTGGCATTTTCAATTTCCTTTTTCGCTTGGTCTCGATTTCGATATCTTCCACCTTCCCGTTGCGGCGAGGGGCCCGCACAGCTGACGAAGACGGTCCATCCTCGAAAGGAAGTGAAGGATAAGATAAAGCAGCGTAAACCACTAAGCGGGTGCGATCATACCAGCACGAGTACACTGGATCCCATCAAACTTCGATGTTAAGCGTGCTTGGGCATGAGTAGTATTGGGATGGGTAACCTCTTAGGAAGTCCTTGTGTTACACTCCTTTCATTTTGGTCTTTGCAAGTAAGAATTCCGATCGGAACTGCGGAGTTTTTCATTTCCTTTTTTGCTTGGTCTCCGATTTTGATATCTTCCTCCTTCCCGTTGCGGCGAGCAGCCTGCGCAGTCGACGGAGACGGTCCATCCTCGAGAGAAAGCGGAAGGATGAGAGAAAGCAGTGTGAACCACTAGACGGTGCAATCATACCAGCACGAATACACCGGATCCCATAAGAACTCCGAAGTTAAGCATGCTTGGGCGGAGAGCAGTACTGGGATGAGTGACCTCCTGGGAATCCTCGTGTCGCACTCATTTGTTTTGGACTTGGCAAGTAAGAATTTCGATTGAAACTATGGCGTTTTCGATTTCCTTTTTTGCTTGATCTCCGATTTTGATATCTTCCACCTTCCCGTTGCGGCGAGGGCCCGCGCAGCGGACCGAGACGGTCCATCCCCAAGAGGAAGCGATGGTACGAGAAAGCAGCGTAAACCACTAAACGGGTGTGATCATACATGCATTAATACACCACATACCATTAAAACTTCGAAGTTAGGCTGGCTTAGGCGAGTGCAGTATTGGGGATGGGTGGCCTCCCGGGATGTCCCCGTGTAGCACTTCTTTCGTTTTGGTGTTGGCAAGTAGAAATTTTGATCGAACTAGTCGCGTTTTAGATTTCCTTTTCGCTTGGTCTCCAATTTCGATATCTTCCTCCTTCCCATTGCGGCGAGCGGTCCGCGCAAACCGACGGAGACAGTCCATCCTCGAGAGGAAGCGAAGGATGAGAGAATGCAATGTGAACCACTAAATGGGAGTCGATCATACCACCATTAATACACCGCATACCATAAAAACTCCGAACTGAAGCGTGCTTGGGCGAGAGCAGTACTGGGATGGGTGACCTCCTAGGAAGTCCTCGTGTAGCACTCCTTTCGTTTTGGACTTAGCAGTACGAATTTCGATCAAAACCACAGTTTTTTCGATTCCTTTTCCGCTTGCTCTCTGATTGCGATATTTTCCTCATTCCCGTTGCGGCGAGGGGCTCGCGCAGTTGACGGAGATGGTTCATCCTCGAGAGGAAGCAAAGGATAGAGAAAGCAGTGTGAACCACTAAGCGGGTACGATCATACCAGCACGAATACACCGGATTCCATAAGAACTCCGAAGTTTAGGCGTGGGCTTGGGCGAGAGTAGTATTGGGATGGGTGACCTCCAGGGAAGTCCTTGTGTAGCACTCCTTTCGTTTTGGTCTTGGTAAGTAGGAATTCGACCGGAACAGCGGCATTTTTTATTTGCTTTTTCACTTTGTCTCCGATTTCGATATCTTCCTCCTTCCCGTTGCGGCGAGAGGGCCTGTGTAGCCGACGGAGACGGTCCATCCTCAAGACAAAGCGAGGATGAGAGAAAGCAGCGTGATCCACTTAGCGGGTGCGATCATACCAGCACGAGTACACCAGATCCCATCAGAACTCCGAAGTTAAGCTTGCTTTGGCGAGAGAAGTACTGGAATGAGTGACCTCGTGGGATGTCCTTGTGTTGCACTCCTTTCGTTTTGGTTATAGCAAGCAAGAATTTGATCGGAACCATGGCGTTTTCGATTTCCTTTTTCGCTTGGTCTCTGATTTCGATATCTTCCACCTTCCTGTTGCGGCGAGGGGCCCACGCAGCCGACGGAGACGGTCCATCCCCGAGAGGAAAGCGAAGGATAAGAGAAAACAGCGTAAACCACTAAACGGGTGCGATCATACCAGTAATAATATACCGCTTACCATAAAACTCCGAAGTTAAGCGTGCTTTGGCGAAAGCAGAGTACTGGGATGGGTGACCTCCTGGGGAAGTCCTCGTGTTGCACTCCTTTAGTTTTGGACTTGGCAAGCAAGAATTTTGATTGGAACCATGGCGTTTCGATTTCCTTTTTCGCTTGCTTCCTCCGGCTGTGATATTTTCCTCATTCCCGTTGCGGTGAGGGGCCCCGCGCAGCCGATGGAGATGGTCCATCCTTGAGAGGAAGCAAAGGATAAGAGAAAGCAGCATTAACCACTAAGCGGGTGTGATCATACCAGCACGAATACACCGGATCACATAAGAACTCCGAGTTAAGCGTGCTTAGGCAAGAGCAATATTGGGATGGGCGACCTCCTAGGAAGTCCTCGTGTAGTGCTCCTTTCGTTTTGGTCTTGGCAAGTAGGAATTTCGATCGAGACAACGGCGTTTTCGATTTCCTTTTCCGCTTTATCTTCGATTTCCATATCTTCCTCCCCGTTGCAGCAAGGGGCTGCGCAGTCGATGGAGACGGTCCATCCTCGAGAGGAAGCGAAGGATGAGAAGAGGCAGCGTGATCCACTAAGCGGTGCGATCATACCAGCACAAGTACAACGAATCCCATAAGAACTCCGAAGCTAAGCGTGCTTGGGCGAGAGCATATTGGGATGAGTGACCTCACTGGGAAGTCCTTGTGTTGCACTCCTTTCATTTTTGTCTGGTAAGTAAGAATTTCGATCGGAACCACGACGTTTTCGATTTCTTTTTTTGCTTGGTCTCCGATTTCGATATCTTCCTCCCCGTTGCGGCGAGGGGCCCGCGAAACCTACGTAGACGGTCTATCCCAGAGTGGAAGCGAAGGATAAGATAAAACAGCGTAAAACCTCTAAACGGGTGCGATCATACCAGCATTAATACATCGGATCCATCAGAACTCCAATGTTAAGCGTGCTTGGGCGATAGCAGTATGGGATGGGTGACTTCCTGGGATGTCCTCGTGTTGCACTCCTTTCGTTTTGGACTTAGCAAGTAAGAATTTCAATCGGAACCACGACGTTTTCGATTTCCTTTTCCGCTTGGTCTCCGATGTCGATATATTCCTCCTTCCCGTTACGGCAAGGGGCCCGCATAGCCAACGAGACGTCCATTCCTCTAGAGGAAGCGAAGGATAAGAGAAAGCAAGCATGAACCACTAAGGGGTGCAATCTAAACCAGCACGAACTACACCGGATCCCATCCGAACTACGAAGTTAGGCGGGCCTGGGCGAGAGCAGTTATTGGGATAGGTGACCTCCTAAGAAGTCTTTGTGTAGCACTCCTTTCATTTTGGCCTTGGCAAGTAGGAATTTCGATCGGAACAGCGGCGTTGTTGATTCATTTTTCGCTTGGTCTCCGATTTCGATATCTTCCCCCTTCTTGTTGCGGCGAGTGGGCCCGTGCAGCCGACAAAGACGGTCCGTCCTCGAGGAGGAAGCGATGGATGAGTGAAAGCAGCGTGATCCACTAAGCGGGTGTGATCAAACCAGCACGAGTACACCGGATCCCATCAGAACTCCGAAGTTAAGCTTTCTTTGGCGAAAGCAGTACTGGATGAGTGACCGCCTAGGAAGTCCTCATGTTGCACTCCTTTCGTTTTGGTCTTGGCAAGTAAGAATTTCGATCGGAACCGCGGTGTTTTTGATTTCCTTTTTCGCTTGGTCTCCGATTTTGATATCTTCCTCCTTCCCATGCGACGAAGGGCCCGTGCAGCTAACGGAGACGGTCCATCCCCGAGAGGAAGTGAAGGATAAGAGAAAGTAGCGTAAACCACTAAATGGGTTCGACATTGCCAGCATGAATACACCGAATCCCATAAGAACTCCGAAGTTAAGCGTGCTTGTGCGATAGCAGTACTGGGATGGGTAACCTCCTAGGAAGTCCTCGTGTTGCACTCCTTTCGCTTTGGACTTGGCAAGTAAGAATTTCGATCGGAACCGCGACGTTTTCGATTTCCTTTTATGCTTGGTCTCCGATTTCGGTATCTTCCTCCTTCTTGCTGCGGCGAGGGGCCCGCTCAGCCGACGAAGACGGTCTAACCTCTAGAGGAAGCGAATGATAAGAGAAAGCAGCGTAAACCACTAAGCGGGTGCGATCTTTCCAGCACGAATACACCGGATCCCATAAGAACTCCGAAGTTAAGCGTGCTTAGGCGAAAGCAGTAGTTGGGATGGGTGTCCTCCTGGGAAGTCCTCGTGTAGCACTCCTTTCGTTTTTGGTCTTGGCAAGTAAAAATTTCGATTGGAACAATGGCTTTTTCGATTTCCTTTTTCGCTTGGTCTCCGATTTCGTTATCTTCCTCCTTCCCGTTGCGGCTAGGGGGCCCGCGCAATTGACGGAGACGGGCCATCCTCGAGAGGAAGCGAAGGATAAGACAAAGCAGCGTGAAACACTAAGTGGGTGCGATCATACTAGCACTAGTAAACACGGATCCCTTCAGAACTTCGAAGTTAAGCGTGCTTGGGCGAGAGCAGTACTGGATGGGTAACCTCTTGGAAGTCCTCATGTTGCACTCCTTTCGTTTTGGTCTTGGCAAGTAAGAATTTCGATCGGAACCGTAGCGTTTTCGATTTCCTTTTTCGCTTGGTCTCCAATTTCGATATCTTCCTCCTTCCGGTTGCATCAAGGGGCCCGCACAGCCCACGGAGACGGTGCATCCTCGAGAGGATGCGAAGGATGGGAGAAAGTGGTGTGAACCACTAAGCGGGTGTGATCATACGGCACGAAGATACCGATCCCATCAGAACTCCGATGTTAAGCGTGCTTGGGCGAGAGTAGTACTGGGATGGGTAACCACCTGGGAAGTCCTCGTGTCGCACTCCTTTGGTTTTGGTCTTGCCAAGTATGAATTTCAATCGGAATCGTGGAGTTTTCGATTTCCTTTTTCGCTTGGTCTCCGATTTCCATATCTTTCTTCCTTCCCTTGCAGCGAGGGGCCCGTGCAGCCGATTGAGTCGATCCATCCTTGAGTGGAAGCAGTGTAAACCACTAAGCGGGTACGATAATACCAGCATAAATACACCGGATCCCATCAAAACTCCGAAGTTAAGCGTGCTTGGGCGAGAGTAGTACTGTGATGGGTAACCTCCTGGAAGTCCTCGTGTTGCCCTCCTTTCGTTTTGGTCTAGGCAAGTAAGAATTTCGATCGGAACCGCGGTGTTTTCGATTTCCTTTTTCGCTTGGTCTCCGATTTTGATATCTTCCACCTTCCTGTTGGGCGTGGGGCCTACGAAAGCCGACGGAGACGGTCCATCCCCGAGAGGAAGCAAAGGATAAGAGAAAGCAGCGTAAACCACTAAACGGGTGTGATCATACCAGCAATAATATTCCGCATACCATAAAAACTCCGAAGTTAAGCGTGCTTGGACGAGAGCAGTACTGGGATAGGTGACCTCCTGGGAAGTCCTCGTGTTGCACTCCTTTCGTTATGGACTTGGTAAGTAAGAATTTCGATCGGAACCACGGAGTTTTCAATTTTTCTTTTTCGCTTGCTCTCCGATTGCGATATTTTCCTCATTCCCGTTGTGGCGAGGGGCCCGCGCAGCCCGGTGGAGATTGTCCATCCTCGAGAGGAAGCAAAGGATAAGAGAAAGTGGCGTGAACCACTAAGTGGGTGCGATTATGCCAGCACGAATACACCGGATCCCATAAAACTCCCAAGTTTAGGCGTGCTTGGGCGAGAGTAATATTGGGATGGGTAACCTCCTTGGAAGTCCTCGTGTAGCACTCCTTTCATTTTGGTCTTGGAAAGTATGAATTTCGATCGAACCAGTGGCGTTTTCGATTTCCTTTTTCGCTTGGTCTCCGATTTCGATATCTTCCTCCTTCCCGTTGCGGCGAGCGGCTTACGCAGTCGACGGAGACGGTCCATCCTCGAGAGGAAGCGAGGGATGAGAGAAAGCAGCATGATCCACTAAGCAGGTGCGATCATACCAGCACGAGTACACCGGATCCCATAAGAACTCCGAAGTTAAGCATGCCTGGCGAGAGCAGTATTGGGATGAGTGACCTCCTGGGAAGTCCTTGTGTTGCACTGCTTTCGTTTTGGTCTTGGCAAGTAAGAATTTCGATCGGAACCGCGGTGTTTTCGATTTCCTTTTTCGCTTGGTCTCCGATTTTGATATCTTCCACCTTCCTGTTGGGGCGTGGGGCCTACGCAGCCGACGGAGACGGTCCATCCCCGAGAGGAAGCGAAGGATAAGAGAAAGCAGCGTAAACCACTAAACGGGTGTGATCATACCAGAAATTAATATTCCGCATCCCTAAAAACTCCGAAGTTAAGCGTGCTTGGACGAGAGCAGTACTGGGATAGGTGACCTCCTGGGAAGTCCTCGTGTTGCACTCCTTTCGTTATGGACTTGGTAAGTAAGAATTTCGATCGGAACCACGGAGTTTTCAATTTTCTTTTTCGCTTGCTCTCCGATTGCGATATTTTCCTCATTCCCGTTGTGGCGAGGGGCCCGCGCAGCCGGTGGAGATTGTCCATCCTCGAGGGGAAGCAAAGGATAAGAGAAAGTGGCGTGAACCACTAAGTGGGTGCGATTATGCCAGCACGAATACACCGGATCCCATAAGAACTCCCAAGTTAGGCGTGCTTGGGCGAGAGTAATATTGGGATGGGTAACCTCCTTGGAAGTCCTCGTGTAGCACTCCTTTCATTTTGGTCTTGGAAAGTAGAATTTCGATCGAACCAGTGGCGTTTTCGATTTCCTTTTCGCTTGGTCTCCGATTTCGATATCTTCCTCCTTCCCGTTGCGGCGAGCGGCCTACGCAGTCGACGGAGACGGTCCATCCTCGAGAGGAAGCGAGGGATGGAGAAAGCAGCATGATCCACTAAGCAGGTGCGATCATACCAGCACGAGTACACCGGATCCCGTAAGAACTCCGAAGTTAAGCATGCCTGGGCGAGAGCAGTATTGGGATGAGTGACCTCCTGGGAAGTCCTTGTGTTGCACTGCTTTCGTTTTGGTCTTGGCAAGTAAGAATTTCGATCGAAACCGCGACGTTTTCGATTTCCTTTTTTGCTGAACTCCGATTTCGATATCGTCTTCCTTTCCCTTGCGGCGAGGGGGCCCCGCGCAGCCCATAGAGATGGTCTATCCCAGAGTGGAAGCGAAGGATAAGAGAAAGCAGCGTAAACCACTAAACGGGTGCGATCATACCAGCATTAATACATCGGATCCCATCAAAACACCGAAGTGTGAAGCGTGCTTGGGCATAGCAGTACTGCGATGGGTGACCTCCTGGGATGTCCTCGTGTTGCACTCCATTCGTTTTGGACTTGGCAAGTAAGAATTTTGATCGGAACCGCGACGTTTTCGATTTCCTTTTCTGCTTGGTCTCCGATTTCGATATCTTCCTCCTTCCCGTTGTGGGGAGGGCCCGCGTAGCCGACGAAGACGGCCCATCCCCGAGAGGAAGCGAAGGTTAAGAGAAAGCAGTGTAAACCATTAAACGGGTCCGATCATACCAGCATTAATACACCGCATACAATAAAAACTTTAAAGTTAAGTGTGCTTGGGCGAAAGTAGTACTGGGATGGGTGACCTCCTGGGAGGTCCTCGTGTAGCACTCCTTTCTTTTTTGGACTTGGCAAGTAAGAATTTCGATTGGAACCACGGGTGTTTTCGATTTCCTTTTCCACTTGCTCTCCGATAGCGATATTTTCCTCAATCGCGTTGTGATGAGGGGCCCGCACAGCCGACGAGATGGTCTATCGTCGAGGGGAAGCAATGGATAAGAGAAAGCAGCGTGAACTACTAAGCGGTGTGCGATCATACCAGCACAAATACACTGGATCCCATCAGAACTCGGAAGTTACGCGTGCTTGGGTGATAGCAGTATTGGGATGGGTGACCTCTAGGGAAGTCCTCGTGTAGCACTCCTTTCGTTTTGGTCTTGGCAAGTGGGAATTTCGATGGGAACAGTGATGGGTGTCGAATCCAACAAAAATAAAAACCTACTCCTAGACAATGATATGATTTGCGTATAGTAGTGAGTAGGGTCGTATCCACAGGGATTGGTTAAATATATTTCTATTCAAAGAGAATAAAGAGGAAAAGAAAAATGGGGGTTTTGTTTGTGAATCAAAATAATATTGAAACAAGATAATAAAATCGAATATTGATAAAAGCCTAGCCAAAGGAATCAAGATAGTTTAATTCGAGGAATTGATCATCGAGCAAATGTTTTCTATTCTTATTTCTAGATAAATTGGTTTATGGTTATTAACAAGCTCTAATAACCTATCTCTCCTTACTTCCTCGATAATTAAAACAAGCTCTTTGATTATTCTCTTATCGATTAGACAACCCTAAACAAGCTCTTAGGATTTAATCTATCAATAGCATTAAAAACAAGAGACCACCAATTCATGCCCGTAGATTATAAGATAACCTATTTAAACAAGATCATACATCTCCATAACATGAATTTGATCATCTATTTATAAATCAAACATGTTATTGTGTCACCGAGACTAAAAACTATCAAACAATATACGGATTTGACGTGCTAGTTGACAATATATTAATTTGCTAATTGAGTAGAAGAGCTCTAATTCATACCAATCAACAAAGATAATATTGACAAAACTTCCAGAAAATATATGAATATCCAAAGACAAAGAATAGATTAAAGATAACTCAATTAGATCTCACAATTCGTGGAGAATTAAACTTCAATGACCCTTTGGCTAGAAATCTGCTTAGCTACACATGTTCATCATCAAAACGAAAATTAAAAGTAAAAACATGATAAGCCTCTGTTCCTGATTTCCTTGCTCTGCCTCCTTCCTTCCTTCTTGTCTCCAAGATGATCCAAGATTCCCCATAACCCTCTAGGGTTAGTTCTATTTATATTATTAAAGGAATGGCAGGTGATCTTTTGCTAGCAAGATACGAAAATATCTTTCCTTTTTCAAGTAAATCCGAGAAGTAAATAATCGTCCGCCTGGCACGCCCTACAACAGGGCCTTGGGTCAAGCCGTGCCTTCCTCTGTGTATAATTCACATATCATCTTCCGTATCCAGTGTGTGCCACGTCTCCACTACGGCCAAATGTCAAGCCGTGCCTTCCTCTGTGGATAATCTACAATTCTTCATCCATGTCCAGTGTGTACCACGGTTTCAACCACGGCCAGATCCCAAGCCGTGTCATCCTCTGGTCGAAGTTCCACAATTTCTCCTCCTTATTTAGTATATGGCACGGCTTCATCAAGCTTCCACCACGGTTCCACCACGTCTTCCACCACGGTCGTGTCACAAGACGTGTCTCTCTCTTTCTAAATGCAGTGTGTAGCACGGTTGTCACCATGGCTGTATCTCAAACCGTACCTCCTTCTAGACAGATACATGGCCGTGTACTTCAACCGTGTATTTTCCTATTGATTCAAAACCAAGTACATGGCCGTGTACTTCAACTACACGCCCATGTACTTTTCCCCCGGCGGTGTAAATCCTTGTCTTTGATCCAAGTTGTGGATGAATTCTCTAATTTACTTGAATTAGCACCCTTGACTCCATTTAACTTGATTTATCATCATAATAAAAATTAAGTACCATTTCCTTATGATTTCTATAAAATCTATAATAAATTAACACACTTCATACTATAAAGATTGAGTATAAAATGGCTCTATCAAACCCGCAACGTGTTCGATTTCCTTTTTCGCTTTGTCTCCGATTTAGAAATCTTCCACCATCCCGTTGCAGCGAGGGGCCCGCACAGCCGACAGAGACGGTCCATCCTCGAGAGGGAAGCGAAGGATGAGAGAAAGCAGCGTGATCCACTAAGTGGGTGCGATCATACCAGCACGAGTACACCGGATCCCATTAGAACTCCGAAGTTAAGCGTGTTTTGGCGACAGCAGTACTGGGATGAGTGATCTCGTGGGAAGTCCTCGTGTTGCGCTCTTGTTTTGGTCTTGGCAAGTAAGAATTTCGATCGGAACCGCGACGTTTTCGATTTTCTTTTTCGCTTGGTCTCCGATTTTGATATCTTCCACTTTCTTGTTGTGGCGAGGGGCCCACGCAGCTGACGGAGACGGTCCATCCCCGAGAGGAAGCGAAGGATAAGAGAAAGTAGCGTAAACCACTAAACGGGTGCGATCATACTAGCACGAATACACCGGATCCCATAAGAACTTTGAAGTTAAGTGTGCTTGGGCAAAAGTAGTATTGGGATGGGTGACCTCCTGGGAAGTCCTCGTGTAGCACTCCTTTCGATTTGGTCTTGGCAAGCAAGAATTTTGGTCGGAACAGCTGCGTTTTCGATTTCCTTTTTCACTTGGTCTCCGATTTCGATATCTTCCTACTTCCCGTTGCGGCGAGGGGCCCGCGCAGCCGACGGAGACGGTCCATCCTCGAGGGGAAGCGAAGGATAAGACAAAGCAGCATAAACCACTAAGCAGGTCCAATCATACCTGCACGAATACATCGGATCCATCAGAACTCCGAAGTTAAGCATGCTTGGGCATGAGCAAAACTGGGATGGGTGACCTCCTAGGAAGTCCTCGTGTTGTACTCCATTCGTTTTGGTCATGGCAAGTAAGAATTTCGATTGGAACCGCGGCGTTCTCGATTTCCTTTTTTGCTTGGTCTCCGATTTCGATATCTTCCTCTTTCTCGTTGCGGCGAGGGGCCCGCGCAGCAGATGGAGACGATCCTTCCTCGAGAGGAAGCGAAGGATAAGAGAAAGCAGCATGAACTACTAAGTGGTGCGATCATACCAGCATGAATACACCGGATCCCATCAGAACTTCGAAGTTAAGTGTACTTGGCGAGAGCAGTATTGGGATGGGTGACCTCCTGGGAAGTCCTCGTGTAGCACTCCTTTCGATTTGGTCTTGGCAAGTAAGAATTTTGGTCCGAACAACGATGTTTTCGATTTCCTTTTTCGCTTGGGCTCCGATTTCGATATCTTCCTCCTTCCCGTTACGGCGAGGAGCCCGCGCAGCCGATAGAGACGGTCCATCCTCGAGAGGAAGCGAAGGATAAGACAAAGCAGCATAAACCACTAAGCGGGTCCGATCATAGCAGCACGAATACATCAGATCCCATCAGAACTCCGAAGTTAAGCGTGCTTGGGCGTGAGCAGTACTGGGATGGGTGATCTCCTAGGAAGTCCTTGTGTTGCACTCCATGCGTTTTGGTCTTACAAGTATGAATTTCGATCGGAACCGCGACGTTCTCGATTACCTTTTTCGCTTGGTCTCCGATTTTGATATCTTCCTCCTTCCCGTTGTGGCAAGGGGCCCGCACAGCAGACAGAGATGATCCATCCTCGAGAGGATGCGAAGGATAAGAAAAGCAGTGTAAACTACTAAGCGGGTGCGATCATACTAGCACGAATACATCGGATCCCATAAGAACTCCGAAGTTAAGCGTGGTTGGGCGAGAGTAGTACTGGATTGGTGACCTCCTGGAAGTCCTCGTGTTGCACTCCTTTTTGGTTT